>VZSF01006565.1:1215559-1370441 GCA_013398295.1 Chionis minor
GGGGGCGGGCGAGCGGCGGCCGGCGGTTGTCGCCGTTAGGGCCTCCGGAGACGGGAGCGGCGCGGGCGCGCGGCTCGCCTCAGGGCAGCGGGGCGGGCGGGCCGGTTTTGCGGGAAGGCGCGCGAGCCGCCGCCGCAGAGTAACGTCCGTTCCCGCTCTCCCGCAGGGCCGGTGCTGCAGCCGGGATGGCGGGACGGGGCCGGGGCCGCCGCGCCGAGGGCGAGCGGAGGTGCCGTCCCGAGGCCTGCAGGTACACCCGCGCCGCTCGCCGTCGTAAAACCCAGCCTGTGAGTAAGGGGCGACAGGGTTGCGGCCCGCACTTCTTCCTTGCCCTGATAACGCCAGCACGGAATTAGGTTTGGAAAGTGATTCCTGGCATTTAGGTGGGCTTGTCCCCGTGCTGCTATTTTAAGCTCTAAATCAACGTTCCCGTCAGACGAGCTTTTGCTCCTAAGTGTTCCAGAGCAAACAGTGTTTGAACACGGCCAGTCCTGCCAGTCCTGTGTCCCTGAAGACAGGCACATGCAGAAAGAGCAATTTAAGCCATTAAGCCTTCTGGTGTGCGCGAGGATCTTTTCCAACTGGGAGTTACAACTAGAAGTTACATAAAAACTTCTAGCACTGGAGTTGTCGCTGATGGAGCTACAGGGATGGTTATGGGTTGTAGGCCTAAAGAGCTAAGAAAAACAGATTTTGTGCAGGGTTTAGAAATCTTAGCAACATTTTTAGCACTGAATTTCTCTCCTTTTTGCTGTTTTCTTTTAGTATGCTGGGAATTCTGTTTATGTCTGTGTAGTTACTGAAACTGCGGTGGTAGAAGCCAGACAACTGATTGCCATCTTGTACAATGCAGTTTTTCTTGGGAAGAGGTGTAACTGTAAGCTTGATAACTGCTAATCGAATTATATTATTGGCATTTAAAACATACTTAAAATACCCGCCCCTCAGCAGTAATGGGTTTATTAAGTCACTTGAACTGTGCACTGTAAGGGTATTTTATGGTTTTAGCTATTGGCTATATGGCATTGTACTTAGAGTTTCTAGCATGTGCATTCCTAGCAGTGCCTCTTTAACATACTATGGATCAGTAGTAATGTGCACACATAAAAACCCTTCTGGATACTAATGTGCAGCAGCTGGGAATTACAAAAAGCAATTAGTCCATGTTATGAACTAATAATCTGCTGAATTCTGTTTTGTGGAAGTATGCAAACCTAATAAACCACATATTTAGTCATTTGTGGGACTTGCACATGAGCTAAGTTGTCTGATTAAAAATAATTGCTTTAAGTCTGGGATCTTGTATAATGAGTTCTGTTTGAGATATGCATGTGCATGCATATGTTTCAAAGAAAAAGTTATTATAAAAGGCTGTCTTGGTGGCTCTAGCAGGTATAGTTACTGCTGGGAAAATAAAATATAGAACAGAGGGACATTTTCGGTAGCCTTCTCAGGCCTTGCTCTTCTACAGGGCTAAAATACATATCTTTGTATTTGGGCATGTATTGGTATTGAGAGTTTGCTTCACGATTTGGATTATATTGGTGTAATTTTTGCTTATGTAAAAATCAATTTTTATTGTCTGTACTATGTGACTGTTCTGCACACCCATTACTGAAATTCCCTGCCTGCTATTGCTGTGGTCACCTAACTTCTGAAGCCACATCTGGCAAAATTCCATGCAATTAACAGCAATACATGTAGCACTGCTTTTTTTCTTTTTTTATTTCTTTTTTTTTTCAAGTACCACCTTTTCAGTGTTTTTCCTTTGTAGTATTCAGGTCTGTCACACCGATGTCATATGAATAACAGCTTTGCAACAGGTACTTTCTAAAAAAAACCAAACAGTTTCTTTTTTCCTTTGCACTATTCAGTCTGTAATTATACATTAATTATGCTTCTATTGTGAGATTGCTTCTCCAGTTCATAGTTTCATTAACTCTCCAGGTCCTAACAGATGGTTAGACAGTAACAATAGGTTTGATCACAATATTTTCCGTTTATGGAGCCCAGGGTGGAAATGTATGAATTCTTTTGTCCTTTTCCAATAAGGTATTACACGTGCAACAATGGATTCCCCACTGAGAAAAAAAAGAGATGCTGAACTTCCTTTCCTTTGCACACACGCAAAATTTTAGTATTGTTACTAAATACTAAAGAGGCAGTATCTATTATTAGCACTACAGTGGTGACCAGCATCTCAAGTAAGTTAAAGGGTTAAAATGAAAAGATTAGTTTTCAAGACACTCTTTCCATGTCTTTTACTGTTTCATAACAGCTCAGGAGAGTCCAGTTAAACCCAAACACAAAGAACACGTCAGCAGGCTCTTCTGCTTACAAAAATCTCCATTGACTTTCGGGCCCGTAACGTCTCTCTGACCTAGATGATCAGATAATAATTTCTCCTTTTCTCACACATAATGAAGTCTTTTAATGAAGCAAAGAAATCCTCTTTTTACTTCCACTGAAGTAAGTGAGATATATGACTACAGAAGCAATAGGCTTTGGTAGAAAAAGGGAGAATGCCTTGTGCTTACAAACAACGTAGCTGCAATGCGGCCTCTTCCACAGTATCTTTTGGAGAGTTCTGTATCCTGCAGTCAGGGTACGTGGCTCTGCAGCTGCAAGTGGCAGGAGCAGTGGAACAGAACTATTTTCAAAGAGCTTCATGAACTTGCAGGTGTCTGTAATTAAAAGGTGTTTTGCTAGTGTTAATACTTCACTGAAGTGTGTCTGGTTAGCTCTAAGCACTAACCTCCATTTTACAGTAGTTATTTTCAGTACTAGGTACCACAGCAGAGAAGGATTAGGCTTTCTAGGCAAATGCGCTTGGCTATGATTAATCATTTTTCCCTGGAATGACCCGATGTTGTTCCTTGACTGCACCAGCTTCTAACTTTTATGAGTACACTTGATTAGCTTCCTGATAAAGTTTACAGAAATGCCGTATTTATATATTGCATAAGCTGGATTGTATTACTGTCTTGATCCTATGAAGATTTAGGCAGATGTTGAAATTTAAGGATTAGAGTCTCTTTTTATCAGCTTCTGGAGGACTGGAGGCTACTGTCGATAAGTAGACATAGACTGTAAGGTCAATGCATTCTGCACTTCCTTTTTATCAAGCCATTAACTTTGAGTAATCTGGGGAACGAGCACTGGATGACTGAAGTTTAGAAAAAAAAAAAGATACTTTTTTTTCTTTCTGTGGTAATGCATGCCTTAAACATAAATTTTAAATTTATCATGGGTTTGTTGTAGAATGGTGTTACTATATGGCTAGTTCTAGTGTGTAGGTGACTGGCACAGAACGAATACATTTCAGACCTAAGAAATGGCAACCTTGGGGAAAGAAAGAGCAGATTACTAAGGAAGTATGACAGTGTAACTTCACCATAATAGTCAGTCAATGTGCCTTGCCGTTATAAAGATGACTTCTGCCATGAGACTAGGTTAGATTCTGTTTAGTTCTGGGGTTTGGCCTGACCAGTCACTATCTGAGCTAGGGGAGCAGCCTGTCTAGGACTGGAAAATTTAAATCCCAATTGTCAATCATTTCCCAAATACAAACTTTGTTTCATCACTCAGTGCTGCTTGGTTCCTCACTACCCTTCTATAGGTGTGTCCTGTTGTTAGAACATCGCAGAGCTTAGATCTGCAGAGAATGCTACTACCAATTCATCATCTCCTTCAAGGAGTTTCTTACTAGAAGTTCTACATAGCTATGTAGCCTCTACTGGGAAAACAAGAGTGCAAATTTTCTTTATTTTTTCATCTTCTTAGTTGCTGTGCCAACTGCTCTGAACTGCACTGCATTCTGAAGTGGTTTATAGTGGAGTAGCACAGTAATTGTAACAACACTATTCAAGGAATATTTTTAAGAACATAAAGCATGTAGAAAAGAAAGATGAACATATTAAATATATATGTGTCTCTCTATATGAATGCTTATTCTAGAAATAGCTAACTAGGAATGAGGTTCAAAAAAACCGTTTTTCCTACTTTTCTTCTGAAAAATTCTGGATGAGAATATATTATCATGTATATGAAAAGCATGTGTGATAAGCAGTTAAAATTACACAGTAAATGCAAAAAAAAAAAAAAATCCCTTTCTACTCTTGTGGAAACATTACTATGAACCTATGAACCTATGATAGACCTTGATTTTTCAGAAGGCAATAGGTGGTTTTCAGGGGCTTGACTCTGTGATTGGATAGGTGAGTACCACTAAAAGGAAAAGAGAATTTAAGAGAAAAACCTGCTCCTATATATCCCACCAAGAATCACATTTACTATGCCAGTGTTCTTTTAAATAAAATTTTTAGACAATGAGATGTATACTTGTGTTCTGCATATATGTATTCTGGCTCAGAACTTGTCAACATAAATGACTATCTGGCAAACAATCTAAGTGTTTTATACACAGTATGTGACCATTTTAACAATCTGAACAGAGACATTAATTTTACCACTATTAATTTTGGTTAATGTTTATGGTCACGTCTACACAAGGACATAGGGAAACTGAGGCAAATAAACTGAAGATGTAAAATGTGTTTAAGTTAAGAATATTAAACCTCATGTGGGTATTTTCATTCAGCTTTAATTGGCCTTTGCCACACTGTGATTCTTTTCCAAGAGCATGCTTTTTGGGAGCAATAAGACTTGTGATCAAGCAGTTTACAAAGCTGCTGTATCTGCCATCTGAGATCTGGTAACTGACTTCTTTGTCAGTTGCTCTTTGTGTATTTCCTTAAAAATGAGATGGTTGGTTTAAACCACCATTGTTGATCAGTTTAAGGTTCCCTGTTTTACTTTGCAGTGAAATGGACAGAGACCTCAGCCGAGATACATGCAGTATGTGGTCAGTTTTTTTAATCTCCCTTGCAAGAGCACATCTGGATACTGAGTCAATTCTTGATTAAGTATTTTACACATAATTATGTTTAATTTAGTTTTGAGGACCCCTGTATCTAAATCAGCCTATAAGATGACCTACACAATATTTGCATGTTTTTGGCTGCGTGTTTATCAGTGCCTGTTTCAGCTCTAGGGGCTTCCCGCCCCCCACCCCCCCCGTAATATTAGGTGCTTGTATGTATCAGCTCCTCTCCTAGTAGTTCCTCATATTGGATTTGATTTACTGAAGTATTAAAGCATGTGTGTGTATTGGTAAGTGTAAGATTAGGCTGAAATTTTAAGAGTTTTGCTGGTTTGGAGTCTCATAAATTATTTATATCCCTACTGCAGAATGAAAAGGCTCACAGGTTTCTGCAATTTTGTGTACATTCCAATTCACCACAAAGCCAAAGCCTTTGGATTGGCCAAGACTTCTGGAAAAGCCACCGGCTAAAATTAAAGAATACTATATTTAGTAATACTGAACTCTTCGAATATATGCATGTATATAATTGCTTTTTTACTGGATAGTCCTGAAGATCTTTAACTCTTTCCTCAATTATTTATGGCTTAAATAATTACCTTGTTTAGCATGCCTACTAAAGATTTGTGCCTTTGTATTAGTCGATACAGGAGTTTACTGTTATCAGCAAGTACTAAATGGCCAAATTAAGCAATACTTAAAAAAGAAATTGCTAGATAGCACCGAATTGCTGTATATATACATAAACTCCTTCCATATACAGTGGAAATATAAATCCACACATCAAATCACATTGACAGACTTTAGAGTTTCTTATCCGTGCCATAAGCATTAATTTGTCTTGACTAAAACTCTTTTAGTGTCCCATACCTCAGAGGAGCTTCAAGTAATTACAATAAAGAAAGAAAATTAACCTAATACAAAAATACTTCCTTCTTCCTGCCCTGAGATCCTGAACCTACAGTTATTATCACGTAATTGGACCCTGTATTGCAGAAAATTCAGTAGGACTCATTGTAAGATGAATGTATACATTTTGAATGTATACATTTTGTTCTCTGTTCCTCATACAAATGCAGTGGTGTCACAGAAAGGACAGAAACTCATAGGTTTAAAGATCATTAGGAATGTAGTGAGTTGTGTCCTGTTGCAAAAGGAAGAATCCAGAATTACATTGATCAATGTAACTCTTCTGGGCTTGAAAAAACTGTCCTCGTGACGTGTTATGTCCAGAAGATTTGTTTTAGAATATTTTTTAAATGTACTGAAAACATGATCATCTTTCTCTTAGTCTCCTCTATAGTTAGATTCATAGCTATTAAGAATTAAATTGTGAATCTTTTACACATAGAGAAAATCCCTGTGCTTTGCCTTACTTTCCTGTAGGGGTCAAGTGCTAGTGGGCTGGATTTTTGCCCCATTACACAAGTGAGATTACCCATGTGAATATTCAGAGAGAGGAATGTGAGGTTCATAAACTCCGTCCTAAAGGAGCTTGGCTATGAACTCTTAGTTGTGTTAAAATACTTAAAAGTAAATTCTGTTTAAGGTATTACATTCCATATGATATAAAGTATTCAGTCCACTGACAAAAAATAACACTTGATTAATAAAAATCGTAACTTCTTTTTGAAACTAGCAGTTGTTTGTGTTCTGCTATTTTGGAGATGCTGGAAGATGAGAAGCAATAATTAAGGGTTACTGAGTTTGCTGCAGATGCCCTAAAATGAGTTCAGAGGGGAAATCATAGAATCACATAATGGTAGGGGTTGGAAGGGACCTTCAGAGATCATCTAGTCCAACCCACCTGCCAAAGCAGGTTCACCTAGAGCAGGTTGGATGGGAATGCATCCGGGCGGGTTTTGAATATCTCCGGAGAAGGAGACTCCACAGCTTCCCTGGGCAGCCTGTTCCAGGGCTCTGTCACCCTCAAAGGAAAGAGGTTTTTTCTCATGTTGAGATGGAATTTCCTGTGTTCTGCTTTGTTCCTATTGCCCCTTGTCCTGTCGCTGAGCACCACTGAAAAGAGTCTGGCCCCATCCTCTTGCCACCCGCCCTCTAGATACTGAGAAGCATTGATGAGAGCCCCTCTCAGCCTGCTCCTCTCCAGGCTAAACAGACCCAGGTTTCTCGGCCTTTCCTCGTAAGAGAGGTGCTGCATTCCCTTGGTCATCTCTGTAGCCCTCTGCTGGACTCTGTCCAGTGGTTCCTTGTCTGTCTTGAACTGGGGACCCCAGAACTGGATTGTGTTCTTGAACTGGGGAGCCAGAACTGGTCACAGTACTCCCTGAAATTCCGGTTTAGATTCTGGGCTTTGTGTGTAGAAAAACGCCCCTGATGCCAGGCAACAATATTTTCCATGCGAGTGTGTCATTCTTTACCGTTGTGTGCCGTGTCCGTTGCGTGCTGTGTCCGTGTTGCCAATTAAATGTGGGACACGGTGGTGAAGTGTGTGCAAAGTGCTGCCAAACGAGGGTCAACAGCCTCAGCAATGTCGCACTGTGCAAAGCGTGCTGCGCTTGGGAAACATTTTCTCCTGAGACAAGCTTTCTACATTCATCATGGATTCCCTCGCAAAGCAGTTAGCCCAGCCTATACTCGCATTTTTCACTCATACTGTATTTGATTTACATCAGCTGAAGGAAATGGCAATGTGCAACAGTGACTCTGGAATTTAAACAGAAAACCACAAGGGATCTCCATACTGCAGGCCAACTTCCAAATATGGGAGAAGAGAAGCAGCCGTAGTAGCCTGGGAAGCCATCCTCAGTACAGCAAGGGACAAAATAGTTGGGAGTACATGAGCTTCTTGGAATTTGTTCAGAAAGGTAACTGCTGTAATGCTTTAGTCAGAATAAAGGAATGAAATACAAATACTGTGACAGCAGAAAGAAGCATTGTTGAATGTTAGCTGTCTAGGGCCTGAACAACAGAAGTGCAGCTATTTTTTTCAATATTTTTTTCCCGTATTTAATAGTGCACTTACCCCAAATCCAAATGTGTATCCATACTCTGCCAATACCAATTTATTGAGTTTGTGGATTTATCAGGAAGAATCGCAAGATTGTGAGAAGATTAGAGGGGCTGACTACCGGGTCTGCTTGAAATTCTGCCAGAACAGACTGTCTCGATAGAATCCACCAGTATTTAGACTCCACACTCTGCAAATCCTTATTCAAAGGCTTCAGAAGAGCTTTTAATATACATTTAACATAGGGAGGACTTTTTAAAAAAGCCCCAGGAAAGTAGATGATCAACAGATTTTAACTACTAGCTGGTAGATTCACTTGTATTGGGCTGTTGCAGATTTCTGAGGCTTCAGACTTCCTTAAGCTGTGGCAGCTGTGTGTCGGCCAGGCCCATAGGGAAGCAGTGGCCAGAAGAGTATGGAGCCAAACCAGCAAGAGCAAGTCTGACAGAGTAGAGGGCTGCAAAGGGGTTCGCTTTCTAGCGAGTCGCTGTTTACACAACCTTTGTAAGTGGTACCCTTATTGGCTGCTTGGTAGACAAGATTTAGGACCCTTTTATAGGATGAAGATAAATCTGACTTTTGGAAACAAGGAAAATGAAGCCAATGTCTTATGAATTGAAATACCATTGGAAAAGCCCTCTTCTGGAGGTGGGCTTTTTATGACAGAAAATAATTTGTAGGCTGCTTTCCCTTCCTCATTTTGAAAAAGCTGAATTTTCTACAAAAAATAGGTTGGGCTAGAATGGCTATGGAAGAGACAGGGTGCTGCTTGTCCTGGGAGACTTCGTTAGGATGAAGCTGGACGTAGAAGATTCTATTTTTCTTTTGAAACTGCCTAAAGGAAGTATCGTGTGTTCTCTTAGCAAAAGAGATTTGATTGCACTGTGTTCCAAACTCCTGAAACTGACTTTGCTGTCTGAACAACAACTGAATTTGAGTTTCTTTAGGGTGACATATTATGGTGGTATATATGAGAGTATATTATTTATATGTCATTGGGCAAAAGCATCAACATTTCTCTCTGCGGGTTCTAAACAACTTCTTGAGTGCCTTCATGCATTTCCTCTACCACTACCCACAAAATAAAAATACCATGTGCAAACTGTAGTGGGAGGGACTCCTAAACTTCAAGTCGTAAGTCTCTCAAATTAGGATTGTAATGTTAAAGTCGCGTCATAGTGATTCAGCTGATGTGCCATCAGTGAAAGATTTAGTAGGAGTGCTACTAAATTACACCATTAGCTTTTAGAGCTGTCTGAAATAGGAAATGTTGCAACTTTGATAAAGTAGTTTCTGTCCAACTGCAGAAATTTTGTACTTTATTCTGTAAGACAACATTGCTTTGGCTGCTGCTTGAAGGATGTATTTTACCCTTCAAAAGGCTTAAGCCCTAATGCCTGATTTGATTCTACTTTTTACCTTCCATCCCTGTATATGATTACAGAGGCCAAAAAACAGTTTGCAAAGATGTAAAAGGCTCTCACTTGCAGTACGTGCTTAAACTGCTCGGTCTTCAGTTGGAGATTAAAAAAATAAATTTGTGCTATCCATAGCTGTAAATGACAAAATCAGGAGTTCCAAATGTTAAGTGCTTATAATGTCAGTAGAGCTATATTTTCACTATATGGTCATAAAAAGATGTTATTGATTCCAAAAAGTTGATATGGAATAAAGTTCAAAAGCCAAAAATGTTCAAAAGCTATTTGAGCACATTCACAGGAGATAATCCCGTCAGGGTCTATTAAACACAGAGACACTATTTCTGGCTCAAGAAGATCTTCAGCTTTCAATTTTCCAGCTGGACATGTACTTTGGGAATTGTTATTTTATTCTTTTCTACTCTTTCGTAGACGTCTACTGTTGACCACTGTCAGCGCTGGGATAGCATGCTACGTGACACACATGGTCTGACTCTGTGCATCTTTATGTCGTTCCTGTAAAATGATTCTGCTCTAACACCTTGAATCAAGAAAGAAGGACCAAAATTGGTGCCAGGGTAATGAAAAACTTCAGGGTGGTGACATGCGATATGAAAGTAACTTCTCTGCTGCTGCTGTTAACTTCCTCTTTTCTGTGTGACTGAGCTTGTCTTCTGCTGGAATTGACACGTCTCTGTTACAGCAGAGATACATGTTGTATAAACACAGCACTGCTCCTGTTTCAAAATTGGCGATAATGGGAGGGAGAACAGAACGCCTGCTGCATCGTCACGTCCTGACCCTACGGAGAGCACAGTGATCCGAGAGGCACAGCTGCGGGTCCGGTCACGGAGTGGGCTTGCATCTGATCATGTGGCAGAGACTGCCTGATGGACAAACCTCTCGCTGCCACACACGCTTTTACCACTGGAAACGTGAGCTGGAAGAAAAAAGAAAAAGTACATCTATTAAAGATAGCTATTTGTGTACTCCCAGGCACCTTATTTACATGCTTATGGCACTCTGAGAGATAGAATCCTTGCATCTCCTTCGTGGAAGCTGGGAGTAAACTTGTGGCATCTGTCTTCCAAAAAAAGCAGCTTGGAAACAGCCTCCCATGGCTTCATGCAAACCTATTTCCTTTCTAATTTCTAACCATCGCTAACTAATATAGCCTGAAAATTCCATGTGTCTTTAATTAGGTTTGCATTTCTCTTGGAGACTGGGAGAGAGGGCAGAGAGAACTTAATGCAATAGAAACCCAGGGAAAATTAGATCTGAAAATGAGGTAAAGAAAACAGACTCTGAACGAAGGACTGAGATAGGGAGAAAATTTCTTTTGGGAAAATCATACAAGCATTCGACAGTCAGGACTGCTGTGAGTATCAGAGCTTTCATGAAGGGAGGAGAATGTTTTATTTTGTCAGTGAAACGACAGTGAGCATAGACTTTCTTTTAGCAAAGGAAACATGCCTTCTATATTTTATTTTCAAAGTAATAGTAAAGGAGAGGAAGAATACGGTTTTAAACTGAAGCAAAACATTTTAAGAAGTCCCCCCCACATCTGAGTAGATACAGTTCGAGCATCTACAGCGCAAACCCCTTGGGAGGTCAGCTTCCTTCAGCTCCCATAGGAAACCAGTACTTCCATAGCTTTCAGGAAGAGTTAAAAATAATATCACTAAGCATATTTCCAAATGTGTCTGGCGGTAGGGAGGGCCCTACACTGGGCTTGCTGTTGTCAGTAAAGCTCTGTCCAGGCAAGGTGTTTGTCAGAGCTGGTTGTGGTACTTGATGGCTACAAAGTGTGTCGCCTCCTCGCAGTTGCTTTCTGAATCTTGCAGCTGAGGGGATCCTGGGGATACCACAGTAACCTTCACTATTGGACACAGGAGTCTGGTTCTCCTTTTAACTGTCTAGTTGGAAAATATGGAATCAACATCAGTTTAATATCTGAAGTACAATGAGAATCACAGTTCACAGATTTGTATGGCTCAAACCCTAAAAGCAAGTACAGTTCAAGTGGTTATAGAAAGGGCCTCCAGAGCTCCTAACAGCCTGGGGACTCCTTTGATTGCATGTCTAATGCCATGATGAGATATAAATGATAATTGCCACATGTTGTGGTAGGAACTAAACCTGCCAGTGCAAGAACAGATGGCGTTGCATGAGGGCTTTCTTACATGGAATGCGAGAGACCTTTCTGTCCAGGACACTGACCAGCTGGGGAACACGGCAGATAACGTGGCCTTCATATTTGTGGATTTGTATTTGCAGATAGACATTACTTAAGAAAATTTTTGTTCCATTCCACACTAGCAAACAGGTGTTTTTTAAGAAATAATAATATCACAGATAACCTATGACACAGTGCAAAAATCCAAAGCACTTATGCTGATTATAGTAGTGAGAAGCCTGTGTATCCTTTTTTCACACAGCCTTTAATAGTGGGTGCAAGCAGATAAGCTCGGAGATGCTGTGTGAGTGGGAAACCGTGGCCTTTGCATTGAAATCTGCAGATCATAGTGAATCATGCAATGGTCTGCACCATGGTAGAGGGAAGGAGGAAGTGAAAACACTCCATCCCGACTGCTGCCATCTGCTCTCTCCATCAGCCACAAAGTGGGAAGGAGCAGAGTTGCCCCTCCCAAGGAGGCCTGACCTTGGCTTATGTCTCCAAGAGAACATTAGGAAAGGAGCAAATAAACAAACAAAAAACCCCCCAAGCAAACAACAAAAAAACCTCAAACACACACACACAAAAAAAGCCCCAACACCTAACCCACAAACAACCAAATACGCTGAATCTGCGTAGCTTAGATTCTGCTCAGGGTCTCTCCAATCTAGAACTGAAATTGGTGCATAAAGGCAAGAACTTGGGAGGCGCAGGAGAAGAACAAGAGGGACTGTGGACAGGCAGGGAGCAGAGAGAACTCCCTGGTAAATCCAGGACCAGAAGAATAACAGGTGCCAGAGGCCAAGGGTTGAGGTGCCCTGTCACAGAACAGCTATGTAAAGAATCTTGCCCAGCACCTGTCCATTGTGTCCCAGGCTTGGTTGTTCTGTGGTAACATCTAAAGCTGCCAACATATATTTAAACAAAACAAACCCAATAATAACCAAAAAAAAAACCAAAAAAAAACAACACCAAACCCAAAACCGAAAAGAAGAAGGCAACAATGATAATGATGACGACATTCATTTGGAAAGAGTCATTTCGGAAAGATTCAACTCTGGGAAAAGCTGAGAAAAAAAAAAAGAGTCCTAAGGGAAGAAGGAGTCCTAAGGGAAGAAGGAGTCCTAAGGGAAGAAGTAGCCATTCTGGTAAAATAATTGGATTTTCTACTGAGAACAAAATAATTTAAAAATACATGCAAACATGTACTGAATTATTTTTAAAATGGTGATAATTTGCTACAATCAGCTTTGAGCCTGCAACAAAATATGTTAAATACTCTTAAGTTACAGCTTCCTTTCAGTACATTTGAATCTGTGAACGCTGCAGGAGCACTCCAGGGAATTAACCATGCATAGTACTGCAGAATGGAGAAGAGTGCTTCTTCCTCCAGATCCAGTACATGGCTTTCCCACCTCATTCAGAACCAAAAGAGTTTTGTTTCCACTGCACTGTTTCCCGTTCTGCTCTCTGTAGGCTGAATTTCAAGCAGGGCAATACATGGAAAACAAGGTAGCACTGCCCCCCTGGCCTGCAAAATTAAAGTGATGGCAGTTGATACCTGAGATATGTATTTTTTGCCACAGTCAGAAGATAGCCTTTACAGTGAGAAGAGGTAATTTGGCACTACTGCTAATGCCACTGCAGACATTTCCATATGCATGGAATGCTTCCGAGCTTTGTGAAAATCCCCAGGCTGCTGCTTCTTTCTCTCTTTTTTATTCCCAGCTAGCACCCTACAACCACACTGAGTTCAGACTTCTTAGTATTCCAGAAGCAGACAAAGATACTTTTATTGGATATAAGAAATAGAAAGTACTTCCTGTTTACATTTTCCTAGGAGCACAAATACTTACAGGCACTTTTTGTAGGAAGGTAGCAGTTGACATATAGATTAGACCACTAACCTGTCAAATCCAATCAGATTGTGGCCAGTCCTGACACTTTCAGAGAAAGGTGTAAGAAACCCCACTTAGGAATTCCCACCCAAGGAAGAAAACTGGTTTTTTTAACCCGTGTAATGTGGCAGTGAATTTCTCCTATTGCTTGTCTTGCAACCTGAAAGGCTGAGCAAGCTCATTTCTGCCATGAAAAAGTACATGCTGGGTCAGAATTTAGATGTATGCATTCCACTACATATGAAAATGCCACTAGGGTAGTCTTTTTTACAGGCTGCATGAGTCACATACTGACAAAATGACATTCAGAAGTATCTGGACTTACAAAACTGCTGAGCTCACAAAACTCCCATTGTAGTCTTTAACAGTGAATTCTCCTGGGTTTTGCCACCAAAAATTACTATTGTTAAGTAACTAAAAGTACTGTTTAGCAGTAATAGTAATATCAATTTATCTGTTGGTAGATTGATCTCTCTGTTTGTGGATATTCTGTTTTATCTGCAAGTAACGGTATTACTTGTATTTATCGATGCTCTTCGCAATTTCATTCCGCACAACGTATTTTTCAAAGGATGGGTTAGATATTAGGTAATGTGTAGTGCTTTCTTCTGAGATTGGCACAGAATAAATCCTTATTTTAGAAAAGAAGGATCTAAGACTATTTAAAAATAAACATTTTTTCATTCTTTAATAGTGCCTGGAAATCGTTAAGTCATATTAGTCACAGGCTTAGTCTGTGAATGGCTCTTTTTGAGCCATTTGAGAGCACTGTTTCTGTATGCTTTTATTTTATGTGATTTGACATGAACACAGTAATTGCACAATTGAATGTTGATTGCCTTACTGTTAATGCATTCAGATGTGATAAGAGGGGGTCTCGGCGTTAGCTTCTCAGCTTAATGCTATTACCAGGTTTAGCCAGTGGTCTTGGATACAGCGCTGAATTAGCACCTGAGTACACTGTTGGTTCTCTTCTGCTGATTCTGGATATTCTAAGCTAATTCTTTTAACTTCTCAAGGAATATACACAGCCAGGAATCCATTCTCTTGGATTCTTAGCTTTAGGTGTTAGATTCCAGATAGAGATGATGCGATGCCACTTATGTCTTGACAGTCTCTTTTCCTCTGCACTCCCATTCTTGAAATGTTTGTCATAGTTATAACTTCTTTACACAGGGATGCTTTCTTTACTCTGTAAGTTATACTATTGTAAGACTTCTGCATGTCTCTCAAATGCTTATAGGAATGTTTGAACATGTTGGAGTGTACTTAATATTAGCTACTAGTTGCATATACAAAAAAATAAAAAAAGAGTGGCGCTTATACCTCAGTCTGTAATAATTTCTACATAAGGTATGATTTGGCCCAGATTTCTTAAGCACTTAGCCCAACTTTGAAAAATTTCGTCGAAATCCTAAGCATGCAAGTAAATCTCTTTGCTGAAATCCTTGTCTCACAGAATGAAGTAGCAGAACTCACACATATTTTGATAGAGCAAGGAATTTACCCATGAATGTCAAAGAACTTATGTGATCTGGGAAAAAAATCCACAAACTTTTTTCCCTGTTGAGCATTACCAGAGCTTTTCATTTTGAAGAAACTTACTGAATTAATGCAACAGAATTATATGTTTGGGTATGTGCACGTTATTCCTAAACACATTCAGTCTATACTTAAACTCTTGACAGTCCGGCGGTGCTCTGGGATATTGCAAAGGAAGCTGTGAAGCAGAGCAGGAGCTGTCCTTGGACCGTGTACGTAAACACTCTGAACATTACTTAGTCTGTTTAAAACTAAATGCAACTTCTTGCAGCAAATAAATTGCTTCTGCTATACAAGTTCCAGATGCTAGCTCAGCTCTAGATGTGGTCAACAGTGTTTGACCACAATAAGCAGTGATACGGTAAAACATAGTGTGCTTTCTCTGCTAGCTCACCTTTTTTGTGGTAGAGTGATTAGCAAGCTGCACAGAGGTTGGCGTGCATGAGGTAGATCCACAAAGGAATAAGTAATGTGCGGGACGCTTTATAACTAGGATGGGAGTTGGGCAATATCCATTCAGTCATGAGTGTGGCTGATGAGTTTTAACATCTTCCAGGACATCTTCCAGAGTCTCCAGACACTCCAGAGCTTGCAGACACGCTGGGAGGTGACAAGCAGCTCATATGGGCCTCTGAGGCAGGATTTAGATAGTCTGTGACATTCCAACATGTTTTTTGGTAACAATAGTCTATTACCATTACAAAACTGCTATTGGCATTCTCTTGAGAGGTGAGCATATCCCTTGGGTATGTGGAAACCCCTGATAGGAAGTGCCTCAACTGCAGCTGGGGGCAGTGATGCCCATTTGCTAACAATTTACAAAGTTATCACAACATACAGAGTAGACCTGTAAGCTTTTTCTAGCAGATGATTTATCCCCTCTCTCCTAGTAATTCTAGGAACAGTCTGCCTACTTCATGTGGGACAATATTAATTTTCTATTTGCTAAAGAACTGGGCATACCAAGTAGCAATCAGAAGGCTAGCAGAAAGACGAGTGTATTTCTTCTTGCAGTAGAAATTGTATATAGTTACCATGAAAAAGTCAGTAAGGCAGTGTAAACTATGATTTTATTTACATGTTATCATCTGCAAAGACACAAAGGCCTTGTCTTTATTTGCAATTAGACCTGCAGACACTGATGTAGAGGAAAGGGTACAACCTCCAGTCTTGTATGAGAGACAACAAACTTGTGCTTTTCTCAATCCTGGAGTAATCTCAGCTCATAGTAATTCTTGTCCCTTTTTCTTATGGGTTTACCTTGTGCAGAAACACCGTAAGTTGGAGTTGTGGCTTACTCTTTCCATATATCTAGAACAGACCAAGTAATGCTGTAGATTTCACATGATCTGCGGTGTTGGGACCATGTGGGCTGTGACCTGAAGTCAAGTTTTTGAAGAGACAGGAGTTCACAGTTCAAAG
This sequence comes from Chionis minor, assembly GCA_013398295.1. Lineage (NCBI taxonomy): Eukaryota > Metazoa > Chordata > Aves > Charadriiformes > Chionidae > Chionis > Chionis minor. The sequence goes on from VZSF01006565.1 coordinate 1,231,869, forward strand.
TATTTAATATGGAGTAAAGGTTTTTAAAAAGAAGTAAAAATGAATCATGTATATGAAAGCTCATTTAAAATCCGCTTTAAAAGCTGTTCACCTTTAATCTGTTCAGAAATACTCAAACAGTTTATAGCTGTCACTGGGAATTCAGTGACAGGTCATGAGACAGGCTCCCGTCACGCCGTGTGTATCATCACTGCCATTTAGCCCACTGGCTAATCCAGTTGTTGTTAACTCACAGTCTAAAACAAATTCCGTCACCCACATCTGTACTTCTTAGGCTATAGCTTTCTCCTGAAGCTGACATGGTGGTGTGGAAGAGGCTTTAGAACAAAATACCAATGCGGTATGACTTGTCCCATCATCCCCGCAAGCCTCGGTGTCAGCCAGCAAAGCTTTAAAGGAGTTCCCCTGTGACTGCAATGTGTTCAGACACTCAGTAGTGGTTTTTGTTTGAAGACTGGAGTGTTGTTGTTAGCCTTTTCTTTTGAGAGGCATAATTTTGTCTGCTATCTGACCGAAAAAAACCTGCTTTCATCACACCAGCTTAGGTAATTTTCTAATCCCCACTAACACAGAACTCAATGTTACTGACTCTAAAATTTTTTAAGTTTTCTTCTTAGCTTTACTATTACTGCTAAAAGAGCACTAGTTCTTGAGTTCACTAATTATTTAATGCCATGCAAACTCTTAAATGAATATGTCTAATTTTCATATCTGTTTTGGGGAGAAAAGCTCAGAAATGGAGCACTCTCATTCTAAAATCCCAGCAAGCAGTTTGAGTCACAGCATTTAATTACAACACTACACTTAATTACAATACACATGAATTTTCAAGACCTGACTTACTTTCTGTTGTCCACATCAAATGTGATAGTTTACTAATGTATTTAGTTTGCATTGGGCTAATCTTTATCCGTGGCCAGTACAGGCCTAGGAAGGGATTCAGAATTTTCCTCTATACGATGTAAAATATTTTTGTACTGTGGATAATGTCTATAAATCTGTTGCAAAGGAAGTTACTGGTACTCTGATTGCTTCTGAGACTTAATAATCTCAGCGACGGTGACTCCTAGAAAACACCTTATATAGCTTGGGAAATGAGTTCTTCAGGGCAGGACGCTGTAGTTCATAAAGACAAACTCTACTTCTGCAAGCATTCCTGGTTTTAGTTGGGGCCTTGAAGGTTCTACAGTGCTGCCCTTACTGAGAACTCTCAGGGGAGCTGGATTACCATTTCCATCTTTAAATTGAAGCTGTGTGATGGCGGAAAGCTAACAGCTAAGCTTCTGTAGAATCAACCGATCATCTTTACGGTGGTTTTTGGCAATATTTCTTGGAAGTGTCAGGTCATTTGATGGTTTAAGACAGTTCATACTTTTTAAAGTACTGTTTTAAAGTGCAGTTTGAGTCTAGGAAGGGATTATGAAGTGGCTTTGGAACGCTCTGTGTTTGCACATTGGTATTACACTATCTCAAATCTTACCTGTTTATAAATAAAATGCTATTTCTGACAGCTACTGCAAATTCTGATTAGAAACTGAAAGGGAGGGTTTTCTTCCTGTTCATCAATTTCTTGCAGTAAAGAGCTCAAGTACATTAGGAAATTTACAACATGAGAACCTTTGTAAAGACTGTCTATTTGAAGCCTTGATAGATAATCAGGATCCAGAATAAAGAGCACTTTCCCCGAGTGGCATACAATGTGCAGGTACTGTAGGAATGAAAGCAGAAGAGGCCAACTTTTCTCACCAGTGTTCATAAAACTTATTTGTAATATTACTTAAAAAAACAACAACAAAAAAGCCAATGCCCCCACCCCCACAAAAAACCAACCAACCAAAAAAACCAAAGAGATGTGCTTGAGTTTTAACTGGCAGTTTCAGAAGTAATGGAACTCTTAGTATAGAAAGAACCAGGTGTCTTGTGCTTGGGAAATTGGCTGTAGTGTATTCAAACACAAACGTATCCCAGTCTCTGGCTTGAAGCTATCTGAAATAGAACATCAGCAATGAGGAGGCTGTTGTAATATAAATTTTGTAGGACACTGAGTTATTATACAGAATCCTTACATTACGACAATCTTTTGAACAACCGTTGTCTACAACGTGTAGGCAGCTCATCAAATATTTTCTTCCAGATTGCTTGCTAGTGTAGTGCATGCTTATTGTAAGCTTTCTCTTCTTCAAGACCACCAACTGTTGTAACTACATCATATACTATAGTTGCCAGAACTGTTCCATATTTCTGGAAATCTGTAAGTCCACGCTTGATAGCAGTCATGCACAAAATAGGAAAAGGACTCCAAAAACAGGAAGGCTGATGAAGATTGCAATAAAACAAAATCAAATCCAGTTTAACAGCAACAAAAGCTATGAGGTTTTGACCATTAGATGTTTTTTGCTTTAGTGGAAAAAAGAGATTGGGGACCTTGTAGCATCAAATCCTAACTTTTCATCCAACTAAGTGATCTGTGAAAATACTTTCCATAATCTAAAATAAGACATGCAGAACGGAAGTGTAAAGCTGCTGTTTTTCTGTGGGAAACTAAAGGCAGATTCAGAGTTCCTTTTGTCAGACTTTTTGCATTGTTTATTTGGAAAGACATGAATTTCTGTTATTTTGTCAGTGTAAGTCATACAAGAAGAAAATGCATCAAAGTGTGATAGCGACAGAGGCCCTCTCTGTTCCCTCGGCCGTCACTGGCTGTATAACTGCTACATGCATAAATGAACTCTCCTGCCCCTGAGAAAATCCTTGGGGGAATAGCTGCTAGAGATACTAGAATTTCAGTTTGTTCCTGTTTTCCTTTATCTGTTGACAAAAATATGATGCTTGCATCTCTCTCAGGCTAATTTATTAAAGAAGCTTTGCCAGAGTTTGTTGTGCTGACATGCTCTGCCCCTATGAAAGGGTATATATATCAGTACTGAATTATTCTGAAGTTTTAGTTGCTAATTTTTTTCCCTACAATGTTCAAGACTAGCTCAGGGTCAGGACTGATCATCAAATAGCAGAGACAGAACAGCACGCAGTCCCGTTCGGAAAGCTGTGCTGTCTCAACGCCAGTATCTTTGCCAGGATGTTACAGGCTGGAGCTATAGTGTCTCCTGTATGTGAATTGTTTCTCTGTCAGCTGCTGCGTGTCACGGTGGTTGCAGGTTATTTCTTATTCTGGGGGGAGAAAATGGAAGGTAAATGAGGCATCTCATGGAAGAATGGACAGAAAATGGAACATCTATTAACAATTTCTAGGTAAGCATGCCTTGGTTGGCACAGTGACCAGATCCCTTGAGGATAACTCAGGAACTGACTCTAATTCACAGGACTTGGCACCACACACCCCTCAGTCGGCCATAGGTCTTATATGGTGCCAGGTACCTTGCCCTGGCTCTGCACGAGCGATGGGTATCGGCACCGCCGCTGTGTGTGAGGCCGAGCACGTGCTGCTGAGGCCATACTGCTGGTAACGATGGGAAACGGTACGTGCACGAGGAGTGAGGGGTAAGGCCCTGTATTGGTGCAGTCTCCACTTTGTCAGGGTGTAGCTTCTGAATTGTTAACAGTCAGAATTGCCCTCCATCTAGTTTCTGTCCTCCTCACTGAATTGTGTACAGCTGAACTATGCCCTGTCTAGTGATTGTCTTGATTTTCGCTGCTGTACACTGCTAGGAAATTTTCTTGAGCTGCCACAGTCCTAAGATAAATAAATCCTTTTTCCCACTTTCAAGCCCTGTTGTATCCTCTTTGATATGGAATCTTGTATGTCAAAACCAAAACATTTTTGATTACCTTTCATGGCAGGTCTCACTAAATGAATGGTTCTGTGTTGCTGTGGCTCTTTTTCTGTATACGTTTAACTTACCTGCAGTATTATCAGGGCAGGAGCAAGACCTCATCATGTGATGCTTATTTGTACTACACCTTTTTTCTGAGTCTCGCAAAACAATACTAGTGCTCAGTTAGTGCACGGTTCCCCAAAGTACTGCAATTATTTTGTCTGTCTTACCTCTCAGTGATAATGGCAATCTCTGCATAAACCGGAATCACTGCCCTTAGTATGTTTCCTGATATGTAACCGTCACCATTTTATAACCCCAGTAGCCAAATAATGTTTAAATTCAGACAAGTTTGACTCAAGGAATTCTAGAATGTCATGACATAATGCTGAAAAAGACAGAGAACGTTATGCTAACCTTATGTAAATTTTTAAAAAATGTTATTTCATTTCAGTTTAAAAAATGTACATCGATAGAAGTTTGAAGACAGGCAAGAACTGGGAGCACAGTACAGGGAACAGCTGATTTTGACTATTGTTTCAGTAATAAGCCTTCTGCTTATGATGATTTAGTATCATGATGGTTAGGGCAATAGGAATATCCTTTAATAAATAATGTCCTGCTATACGTCCACTCCTTCTCCACCTCTAACCCGCCCACCACAAGAACACCTGAGTAAATCCCACAGCAATCAGAAAATATGACTCTCCCAGGGGTCGTTGTTATGATCTATTGACCAGCAGGAGGGAGAAGCATGGCTTAAATATCACCAAGATGTCCTATAGACTGATGCAAATATTTTCTTATCTTCTAGAAAGCAGAGCCTCCTTCTCCTATTCAGTGATATGTTCCTTATAGGGCCTTGTTTCTTGAGATTACTCTCAGAGTGCCAACGTTTCTTTCAGGTAAAATAAAAATCTCAAGAGTCCAGATTTTTGTGGTCTCTTCAGCTCCGCCACGGATGTCTGTCTGTAATCAGACAAGTCAACCCCCACGGCTGAAACAGGTTTACTATTTACACATCTCAGAGCAATGAGTCACATCTTAGTTCTGTCCAGTAAAGCACATAGAGTTCATCATGAAATGTGGAGTTATTTCCAGACAGGGCCCCTCTCTGAAAAATGTTAACAGGTGGAAACCCGAGTAGATAAATTAACGTCTGCTCTTCAAGAGAGGGTTATTTTTACCACCAGCATGAGTTTGGTGAGTGCAAGTGTACCATGCAATGATATACAGAAAGCATTTATAGCAAGACTGCTCTGGACCTGTCCCTCCCCCATTTTTAAAACAGAAGAGGCTCATCTGATAATGTGTGAGCTTTTGTGTATTCATAACACCTACATAAGAAGATTATTTGATTTCTAGGCACAGAATTAATTTGATCACACAGACTGATAGAACCGGCTCATGAATAGAGGTCACCCAACACCAAGTCCATGGGTGCTTTGATGAAAAGAAATGTACAGCTTGTCCTTGTGGGGTTACTGATCACAATAAGCTTACAGACACGTGAACATACCTAGAATTTTCATATGCTTATATATGAGAAGATGTGTGAGGAAAAAGGCATTTTTCTCCCTCCACCCATTTTTTGCTTGGGAAAATACTGATGCTTTGTAGCTTCTCAGAAAGTCTGTGCATTTTCCCCAATGTCCAGCTTTGTTTTTTACACTTGGAGAAACGTGCATGCCCATGAAACTGAAGGATTTTTATGCAGAAAGTCAAGCTGATGACTGGATGCAATAGTCTTGTCTGCTGGCGGCTCTGCTGAGCGAGAATGAGACCGGATCACCCGGGGAATTCCTGCTGTCTCAGCCCGAGTGCAGGGCAGTGACCTGCATGCTGCCCCCCACCCGGCAGCCCTGGTCGTGGCTCATCACAGCAACTTCAGCGCCGTTGACACCGCAGTCTGCTCAAGCACGTGAGGCCCACCAGTGTCCCCTGTGTGTCTAGGGCAGCGGTGTCTGACAAAAGCACGATACATTTCTACAGCATCCTGACAGAAAGGAGTCCAGCTTTGTGGGGAAGAACTGTGCAAAAGAAAGCCCGTGACAGCAATGTAAAATGGGCAGTCACATTATGCTGTAAACGGAGTTTAAGTTTAGGAATGAGGAATTCAGTAGTGAATCACCTGAACTCTCCTTCCCACTTACTGAATATATTACGTGTTTTTAGAAAATTCCGCACTAGTAATACCATAAAAACCTGCTTTTATTCACTGCATATCCTCAACTGAAAAAATGGAAGTTGTGCTCCCCACATGCTATTCTAGCTAGGCCGCTAATATCACATACTTTAAGAGAACTGTTCTGTGTATTTTCATGTCTTGGTCTTTTCTGAAACACCCAGTATGAATGCCAAATAGAGGCATGTTTTTGATGAGTATCTTTTCTCTAGAAACTGGGCTGAGAGCCACAGACTTGCTTCCAGTGAACCACCAAAGCTTCTTTTAATTTGATGACCTAAGTTGCTGTTGAATTTGGATGAACTGAGACAAGTTTATATGTGAAAGTGTCTGTCTTTCATTGCTAATCCTTTGAGCTATTCAGTCCTTTTAAATCCTCTTGTTTTTAGGCTTAAAAAGGCTACATCTCTATCCAGACATTTTCAATGTTCTGCTTTCAAGACTTAAAAACACATTTCCAGGCTCTTCCTCTGTTTAAGACGATACTGCTAACTGCAAAGAAATCTTTTTAGCAAAAATGTTTGCAGCATCAGCCAGCATACGATATTCTTTTTATTGAGGTATGGATGTGCTTAATTAACTAAAATACCTTGCTTGCGTATTTTAAAGTCATCTTTTCTAGGAAAAGACAGACGAGGTGTGCAGTCAGGTTATCTGATCTCTAGCTTAAAAAAATTCTCCACCAATAAAACATCACAAAATCTCCTTTCAAGAAATGAGTCACCAAGTCATGTAATGATTTTCAAGGTACCGTAACGAGAGATTGGAATACAGGACAACAGCAATGAAATGGAGTAACATGCATGAGTTCTGAATAGTCAATGCTTCATATAAATAGGCTTTGAAACAGGGGTAGAAGAAAGTTTTGTGTCATGGGCTCTCCTGTGTTGAGCACACTTTGACACTGCAGCCTTCTTTCCAAACCTGAGCACTTGGAGGGGTCACCATTGTTGTGCTGCCACACTGGAGAGAAGCGCAGGCTCCCCAGCCGAGCTACTTCAAGCTCTAAAGTGTCTAAACTTCTGAAAAATTAGTTCCCTGTTTATGAATATTTTTTTTTCTCTTTTCAGTTCTTATTTAGTGTCAGGGTGAAACCAAGACCTTTGATGATTTTAACATAAGTATAAATAAAAAAAAATAGTATAAGTATGAAATCAGTAACCTAGTGGTTATTAAATCTGGTAAGTTCTACAGAGTTTCAGTGATACTTAGTATTGAGAGGGTGATCAGTAATTCAATTAAATTTTAAGAAAGATAGGTGGTGACATAAAAGGGTTGTGGGGTTTTTTTTGCTTTTCTTGTTTTTAGTTAAAATCAAGTGCACCACAGAAGATAATGTATGTTTCCATTAAATTCTCAACAGCAGGGGTTGCCATCTTTTACTGAAAAAATCACAACTTCTAGCTACTCATGGAAATTGTTCTTAGAAAACTCTTTTAAGATCACAGAGTCTCAAATGTAATCAATCATCCTGGAAAATGGAGCTGTGCAGACTCAGAGAATCTGGAATTGAAATTGTCTGAACTTGGCAGCATAGGGACTCTGTGTGTGCTTAGTGTGAAATGAAAATGTTCACAGTTACTATGAGCAGTAGGACATAGAAGGTACTTAATTTTTTCTGAACTTCAAAAAAGCATTTGAACAGACACTCCTGTAAGTGCTGTACTCATCTGGTAAGGTGGCATGGCAGTAGCATTTACTGCCCCAATATGATATTAGCTTACTAGGCAAGCATATTCCTACCGCTTACTGTATATTAAAAAGATATCAGGAAATGCTATACTCAAAAATGGAGAGGCAGTTCAGCCTTCAGCAGGGTAGGCTTGCATTTTTCTCTGGTGGAAGTCAAGAGTTTAAAGAAATTACCCTTAACCTTTGGGAGACTCCAGGAAGAACTGCACTGAACATGGACTTGCTTTAGTTTTAAATCTCTTCTCTTACAAGTGCCCCTCCTACTACCGTGCGCAGAACCTGATGCTTACAATTCAAAAAGCTTCTTGGTTTACATCCTGAAACAATCATCTGTGCTAGCTGTCAACTCTATTGTGGAGACTGGTGCTAAAAATCTTGACGCATTCCTCACTGTGAAACATAGTGTTTTAAATAAAAGAGAATAGTTCAGTTTAAAGCATTCTAACAGATGAAAACAAATGTCTGAAAAGCCAAGCCTGACCTCCCCAGTGTGTTTTTTTCTTCCCGTGCCTTATGCCAGAAACTTGAGCAAAATGCTTCCACTTACGCCAAAGCCTCCCTTACACGGCTGAAGAGGGAATGCCCCCATTTCTGTGCGCCCTGGGGGGCTCCCTGGAACGCCCCTGTGTTGCCCAGCTTTGCTGGCACCCTGGGAGCAGCCCGACTGAGCGGAACATGGGATTTGTTCCAGGCGCTGCTGGCTGCCAGCACGTTGTAGGACTAACTTGTGAGGAATGTTCCCCTTGGCAGGCGGCCTCCCCCTGGTACCGGCGCCAAATGGTATCAGCCATAATTGTTGCTATTTATGATTTTTCTTGTTGTTTATATGAATCACTGCTAAGGCAGCTAGGTTATCCCAAATCTTTGAACAGCTCATACAGTGGGAAGCCTGACAATAGGTAGAGGATAATATAAACTACTTTTAATTAAATCTATAATTTTTCCAGCTGAGAGATGAAAGCATATTTTGTTTGAGCTTGGAACTGCAAATCCAAGAACTGCTGAGTCTCAGGACTCCAGCATCAACACTGTCTTACTATGTGTCCTGAAAGAAGTTTCTTAAATGTTTCTCTTGGTTTTCTTTTACTCACACTTTTCTCTATTTTCTGTTAATTTGCTTTTTGTTCAGCTGCTTTGAAACTAATGTAAGCAAGCAGGCCCAAATTCAAATAAATATTCTATCTCTGAGAATAGTATCACGTGTATGCAATGGGTCTGACTGTGTGTTAAACCCTGAGCTTCTTTGTGTGTGGATGAAATATGCAAATGAAAATGGTAATTCTGGTTTTGGCTGACACTAACAAACAGTTAAAAACATAATAATGACCCTGTCCTTCTATTTCACTTTTCCCAAATAAGCAAAATGCAAATATACCAAAGAATATATGAAATTCCTGAACTGGACACTACTGTAAGTGCCCAGCAAGTCTGATCGGGGTTTGCACTTCCAGAAGCCCTGGGCGTGCGCACTCTCACAGCCATTCTGGAAAGTGTTGAGTAAAACAGCTATGCATACACAGTAATTATGGCATGTCCTAAAAGCAGGTGACTTTATTGTGCAAGTACAGTGTCATATGAATGCAGGCAGCTTTGATCAGGCAATGCCAAGCAGAAATATATTTGGTTTTTTCTGTATGCCACTACTAAAGCAGACAAAACCCCCATTTTGTGCAAAAGAGAACATTGTGTGCAGGGTGCTCCTGTGTGGGGTTTTTAGATGCCTACCATAACAGGAAAGGCAAATAAATGTACTCTTTGTTGCTGTAGAAGAACCTTCTGCAGCACACATTGGCTAGTAGATACTTGTGTGATAATACCTGAATGATACTTTAAGTTCTAAACAAGGAGGTTTGTAAGTGTTTTTCTCCACTTCTTGTGACTGACTGTGAAGTAAAATAGTATACACCTCTTCTTGCATTTCCACAGTGGGTTTAGTGCCTTTGCAGTTATGTAAATAATATTGCTCATTTAAACTTACATAAGGTTGCTGAGTGCCAATAATATTCACGTCAGAGTTTGAGTTTTGCATTGCTTTTAGCTACTCCTATGCATTTAATTCTAGATGCAGTACTTCGTATTTCATTTTGCAAATGCATAGCACCTATCAAACATCAGTGTTTATGATGACAAATTTATGAAATGTACTATTCAAGCCCTTTTAAAGTTCAGGATCTATATAGTCAGAAGAAGGCAAATTCCAATGTGGGCATATAATGCAATTGTGACTGTCCCCAAATATGTGCATTTTCATCAAGTTGCCCTAAGCTATGTGAAGAAAGGGGTTGTTAGTCAGTGTCACAGACGGACCAGAGATGTGAAGCATCCGGAGACCCAAGAAAGCAAGGCAGCACTATGACATTGTGCCATCAGAGATCACGCAGCTTGTACAGAAATAGAAGGGTTGGGCACTTGGAAACAAGAGGCAGAAGGTCTGAGCTGATTAGGGACACCCTGCCAATGCCAGTGCTTTCTGTTGCCTTCAGACTGGCATTGCATCAGAGCAGGGACAATACTTACCCTCTGTAGAAAACAGGATGTTGCGTAGTACAAGGCATGGAGTGAAATGAAAAAGGTTTGAGGTACACTGTGTAGGTGATTCCCTCAGAAGAAAGGATGTAATACATTTTTTCATGTCTGAAACGTAAGACTGGACTCTGGGGAGGCCTCTGAGCGCTGAGTGCATACGCTGGGGCAGCCGGCCACCTCCCGACGTCGGCTGGAGAGAGCGTGTCGCTGCACGGCCTCGCTCCTGGTAAGCAAAGCAGCAGTCTCGGGCTCAGGCTGCAAAAGATGTACAAGCTCAGTTGTTTGCTGCCCTGACACAGTCACTTAAATGCATAAAATGATTTATAGCTTGTTTATTTTATTCCAAACTCCAGTTAGTGCAGAACTTTGAAAACATGGTTTTGTGAGGGACAGATGAGATGCTTTATTATGATGAAGTTGCAGAGTAAAGAATCAAAGAACTGTTTGGTGTAATGTTACCTAGAAATTATTCTAATACAACTGGGAAGTCTTCGTGTTTCATAAACACAAAGTACAGAAACAAGAACCAGTCTATTAGGTTTGAGGCCATTCTGAAGGAATGAATGAATGGGCTTAGACTTATTGGTATTGTAAATAGTAACCAACCACAAACTTGCTTTTAGCTGTTCAGGTTCCTCTTTCTTTTTTTTCATCTTTAGAATTTTTAGAAAATAGAATATAACCAGCGGAAGGATGGCAGGGAAGTAGTGGTTTCTTTGGTAAATACTACCCTGAGATGGTTTTTCTTTTTTCCTGAGTATTCTTTCTATTGAAGAACAGGCCTTTCCAGGAAAGAATTATTTTCCCCAAACCTGTAGTAATGTTTCCATTAAATTACCATATATGGTAAATTTCAGCAGTTGTCTGGCCCGCCCAGGAATGTGAGTCTCCTGGTTTCCCACTGTTAACAGCTTAGAGCTACAACTCTTCCATACTTTAATTACTGCAGATCTATCAAAGTGCCAACCATCTAATTATGACTAGTTTGGGGGGTTTTAATTGTTACTTTAAATGTTTTACTTCAATTAACTTTCCCCTGCCCTAAAGCCACTATTCAGCAGAGTGCAAGGTCTTGGCTGTGTGGCATTACGGACGGTCTGTTCAAGTGTATCGTTTTCCTCTGGAAGGACAGACTTTCTGCTGCGTTAGACCCTGGATGGTCTCTCGTGATGGTTGTGACAGTTTTGAACGTGCCAGGAAGGCAGGGGCCAGAGCAATGATTTTGATTTACTGATGTATTTCTGAAAAGCCATCCAAATGCCACAGTGATGGATGGCTTTGGAATACATAGTTAAGCTTATAAACTTGCAATTGAAGAGCCTATCTCATATGTCAGAGCAAGAAAAAAGTCTTAGAAATCTATCATAGAATGCCTGAACTATCCACAAGCAAAATTTTGGTGTGTTAGCCTTTCTCACTTCTGCCTGTCATATGTGTGGTGGTTCTTAAGGACCAGACTGTAACGGAGCATAACATTTTTTCTTTTTTTTTTTCTTTTCTTTTACGTTATGTTTTTTCTTGAATTACTCTGTTCTTTATAGAACTCTGACCATATCCTTTTCCTAACCTTTTTCAGTAATGTCATTTCTCTTTGTGTAGTAGCTCACAATATCTGACCTGAAGTCAGTGAGGATGTAAAATCTGAAGATGATTGATGCCAAAGTATTAGGAGGTTGGAGTTGTATAGAGAAACATGCAAGCTGGAGCACTGCTGGAAAGCAAACCAACAAGGTCAAAATTACTGAATATTTTCTACACAAGATTATGATCTTGTACATGGCTATTCTCCTTTTGCTGTAAAATTACTTGCATCAGAAGTGCAATGCTTGCATTAGTTACTGTCACAGGCCACAGTGTTGTTGCTTGTTTCCATCTCACAGCCAATTAAACGAAGGAAAAAGAGAATGGGCAGGATACAGACTTGCCTAAATTTCTTAAGTTTCTATTCAAAGTCATATTCAGGATCCTTATTTTGACAAGCAATGCTGAAATTGGGTAGGTTTACTGCAGTGCTGTGGAGCTGGCTTCACTCTGTTGCACTTGCTTGCCATAAATTGTAGCTTTCTCTAATCTAATGCCTTTGTAATTGTCCTGATGTTCTGCTGGGCTGTCAGGGACACTTTGTGCAGTGCATCTGTTGCAGGAGGCTCCACAAACAAGGTGTAGTCCACGTGGCTTTACGATCATTAGTATCTAGCAGTTTTAGCAACCCACCTGACTACATTTTGCTCTTTAGGAATGTATTTTTACATAAACACATTTTTAAATTACTGATCTGTTCTTTTCTTGCTCTTGATGATTCGGAAGCTTTCTGCATTTTGAACTCTCAAACTATAGCAGGTAGCAACACTTAAATACAACATTTTTGGGGCATGGATTACAAGGCACAGAATTCCACCTTGGAACAGCTGGCTGATAAATTACAGTGCACACTAATCAACATGTCATGGTGGAGGATTTACGTTGTCAATAACAAGTGGCAACCAATTATAAGGCAAATACATCACTATTTCTGTCTCTTCAACCAGAGCACTGTCTGTATGGTAATTTGCTTCTGCACCCACTAAGCTGTAATTTCCTAGTTGTCTGGAGAAAGATGCTGTTACCAATAGGGAGAGTGATTCTGGAGGGAGGAATCTGAGTGTGCCTGGACATTGCAAGCTGAAAAATTTTTAAATATTGTTCATAGTTCTGCTTCAGGAAATACATTTTTACCTTGATTAGGAGATACTGTTTTTTCCATTTGTGAAATGGCACAGTTACTCTAAGAGGTGACGTTGTCTTCCAGATCTTCAGAATCAAGTTATGATGTGCTCATTGTCTGAGTAGATGCTTGGTGCTGGTAGAAGAATCTCTGCTTCCATTTTATACAGGAAGCCAAACGTCAGACAGCATGTAAGTGTGTGTGGCACATGTACAGGAGAGATGTGCCTGTACACAGGTGTCACATTAAAATACGTGGGTAAGGATGGGAAAAATGTCTAAAAAAACCCCAAACAACAGTGAAACAGAGCTGTAGTTTGTGGGTTTTCTTCCTGTTTTTTGTTGTTCACCAATGGCTAAAGATGTCTTTCTCACACCTTTCTGTGTGAGGTGTTAGTCCTGGCAAAAGAGAACAGAGTTTCTATAGCTCTTTAGTTGTTGGATGTTCTCAGAGTATTGGTGCTTCTTATCACCTGTAGAACATAATGCTTCACTTCTGGTTGCAGGAAAAAGGCAGAGCTCTAATTTTTGGCTCTGGTTTTGTATGTTGTCTGGTAATGGGGCCGCTGTGTTCTTCAGCCACTCAGCAGTGTAATACCAATTCTGGATGACTGATGAGCAATGCTAGCTCATTTAACTAAGTTTGCAATTACTTTACGCTGAGCTGGGGCTTTCTAGGCATTGGCAGAACTCCTTTTTGTTGCTGCCTTGTGTACATGCTGCTAGGCAGCAGCAGCACCACATTTCAGATCTAAGCCTGCACTGACCGAAGAACAAGTGAGGCGTGGAAGTCTGAAAGGGGGAATGTTTCGGGTTCTGAGAAACTTTCACCGCTTCCTTCAATGATCAATTACCTAGAACTGTGTTTGTGTTGGTTCTGAAAATTTCCACGTATGTGTCTGTTACGTAGATCTCTATGATGAGACATAAACTTGTAAGGAAACAACTAAACCATATTGTGGCTAGTTGATGACTGTGGTTAAAGATGGTACTGGGTGGATGTGAATTTATGGAAATAGAGCAAACTGCTGAGCCCATTGTGGCTGGGGCTTACCAGTCAAGGAGGACAATATGTGTCAAGGAAACAGAATGAAGGGATGTTCATGAGATATGCTGTATTTCTAAAAAGAAATCATCACTCACATTTCATTTGTCAGACCTTGCTTTCACTTGCCTTCATTTGGAAATCTGCCTGTCACAATGAATGGAGGCTCCCAGTAAAATCCACTCCCTAACTGTTGACTCACATATATTTGGTTTAGACTTTCTGATTTTCTGCTTATGCTGCCTTAAGGCTGGAGCCATAAGCAATAGCTACACAATGGCACCAGAAGAGAGAAAATGAATGTACTTCAACAGGTAAGAATGCTGGCCTCTTACTACTCAAAATTATGAGACTTTTCTTATTTCAGGAATGAGTCATGCCACACTGACATAAGTGATTTGCTCAGTTCAGTGGTTCAGCTGCTATTATGTCTGATTTTAAGTATGCATGTATTGCAATACCTAATTTAGGGGAAAAAAGCTCATTTATGTATTGGAAATTATTTATGACCTAATGGTACTATGGAGCCTGATCTGAGCTTCCAGGACTGCCCTTTTACTTCAAGGACTACAAACATTTGCAAGTGTATTTAATAAAAAATTATTTGGAAACACAGATGGAGATGAGACAAAGGACCACTATAAAATTTACTTCAAATCAGTGTTCCACCTCTGCGTTTGTAACTGGACTCTCCTTAAAGTTAAATCCATGGAATTGATGTCATGTGTCTTGTAGGGATCTTCAGCAATCCCAAGGGATTGCTTCAGGGTTAGCTAAAAAATGTTCTTGCATTATTTACCAATGACTCATTTGTAACCATCTGCCACTCCTCTTCCTTGAGTAAATATTGGCAAATGTTGTTGCTGCAAAAACAACAGTCAGCTCTACATCACAGCTTTCTCAGATACTGGCACAATCGCTGTGCCGGGATAAGGCAAAGAGCTTATCTGGAAGCTGTAAAAACCATCTGGGGCTTTCTCCCATAATGCCAGTCAGAGCAGCCCTAGAGCCGTGCCATCTGATGATGGGAAAATCAGGACTGGGGCCAGGAAATAACAAATATCTATCCCTCAGTCATTTCCGTTGTGCCAGAGGACCTGGTCTGTGTTACCTTAGCTAAGAACAGTCTTCTGGCTTGAAGAGCAAGGGCAGATGAAGGTTCTTTGAAATCCAATGGGGTTCTCATCTCTAGGGGGAGCTTTTGGATGTTAGTGATGCCTAGTATTCTTGCTTTCTTCAGCAGGACCATGAAAAAGGCCACTCATATGTATGTACTGTACTTTCATGCTTTACTTTCATGGAGTTGTATCTAATTTCCATGCTTTCAGCTTCTCCTGCATCTTCACTGTAGAACTGTGAAATGTTCTGTGGCCTGATGCTGTATATAGATTATTCAAAAAGTGGCCTCTTGGTGTAGAACAGCAGACAGTACTTTTTTCCTACTTTTATGAGTTGGTCTGTTTTTTAAAAAATTAGCAGGATATCTAGCTGCCTTCTTACTTAGAAATAAGACATCCAAAATTGCATCTTCATTGATTCGGCACTTACCAGTTTTCCCAAATAAGACATTACAAGATCCTTAATGGCTGTGCTTTTGAGGCTTAGTAGTGGTCTGGCTCCTTCTGTTTGCTTTCAAGGTAACCTTTCATGTTCACTGCATTTTCAGAACACTTTGAATATATGCCCAAAACCACCAACCACAATAATCCTGCCCCATCGAAATTCAATGGCTATTTCAGTCACTCTCCCCGAAGCAAATGAGGTGGTTGCAAGAGGATGATTTGCCTAAGTGTCTCTCTTACCTGATAGGTACTCAGTGCATACCCAGTACTGGGCAATGCAGCACGGAGGTGCCCTGCTACAGCTGGGCAATTTAGCTTGGCTGCTGGAAGCAGTGTGGTGTCTGTCTGTGTGTGTCTTCACCTCAGCTAAAATTCTTAATTTCGTGTTTGGCCTGGTCACGCTGAATAGAGCGTCTGTAGAGTAAAATGCTGCTTAGCCAACAAGAGGGAAAAAAACATATTACTCTCTCATATTTTGATGTGCTATTCTGGTGGTAGGTATTGGATCCTTGCAAGGTGGCTTTTCAACGAAGAAGAAACGGTGATATGGAAGTCTGCTACATCCTTCGTGCTACACACAGGCCTAGAAAACAAGCTTTTCTTCTAAGACTTAAAACTTGCTTGCATGTGAAAAAAAAAAAAAGGGTTCTTAAGAGACAGCAGTGGTATTGATGGGTAATATGTAGACCTAGTTTGTGGAAGTTAGATCTTTGGTAAAATTATTGGCTAATGTGAAACTTCTGAGAAATAGGCAGAAGTTGATATTTAAAGACCAAATTACAGGCTGTTGGCTGACTACAGCTTGAAAAGTAGGGCTACTGCCATGGTGTGCAGAAAAGCGCGTTTAAAACCGTGCTCTGCCTGATTCAGAGTGATGTGGGATGAAAATCCACAGTAAATATCTATAATCCATATTCAAATATTAGAGTAGGGACTTGTATCAGAACCCTTGCATTATTATTGAAAGTCTTTGCCTGCTTTCATTGCAAAGGGGGAATAATAGTAATTTGGGGAGCTTGAGAGATTCTGCAGGACAGAATTAAGATATGCTGATCTAGTTCTGTGGTTTTGTTATTGTGGTGCAGCATGTGAAAGTGAAATGCAAATGTTAGCAATATTACAACCACTCAGGTTTGTCTTCTGTTTGTTTAGGCTTCCCTGTGGAAGATCTTGAAAATACATTACATCACCAATATAGTTATACAGAGTTCAAGTATGTTAATATTGTGCAGACTTCTGTATCCCTTCGCTTCTCTCCCTTACCCCATCGTCCTGTAAAATCATGGGCTTTTCTTTGAGGTTCATGACATTTTTTCATTTCTTTCTTTGTTTTGTTTAAGGAAACACCCGAGTCAGGATTTTACTTTTTTCTCTGAAACCATGAGGGATACAAATTTTCCTGTAAATGAAAGCTTAAATCCCTCTGGGCTTTAACCAAAACACTAATTATCATTACAACTTCTCCCAGCTTCTGTTATCCCACTTTAGTATGAATGGTATTATTTCTAACTAAACACTCTGTTAAATACCGTTGGTGTTTCCTTTGGTGCTACAAACTCATAGAAAACTATTTAGCTTGTTCTTGTTTAGTACTGGGTTCTTGTTGACTAGGCTGCTTGTTTTGAACCAAGTCTTATCTCTGAACATGAGAGAGATGTTGAGATGAAGGAAGAAAAGAACATTGTAGGTTCAAGCCTCATATCTTTGCATGCAGAGAATGGTAAGTGAAAGCTAATTTTGAAGTTATTTTCTATACTTGACACACCAGCCCCAGCTGAGAAACGTAATTACAGTTGATTTAATTGATGTGCCATGATCTTCCCCAGTAGAATAATAAGCATTTAGTTTCTTGGTGACACTGGGATAAAGTTGTCTTTGGAAGCACTCTGTGGTTTTATTTAAGAGGGATGCAGAAGCACCATTCGGCCTCTTTGTAGACAGATAATAGGAAAAAAACACACAGTTTTGCTGCAAATCATCTTCTGATATCAACGCTTACCTGTTCTGTAAGCATACAGGCTTGCATCATAGGCATTTCTCAAAGCTGTCATTATTCTAATTCCACCAAGAACAATGTCAGCCAAAGTCAGCCAAAGGAAGAGTTCAAGGTTGCTTTGGTTGTTGGTATTTGCAACCAGTCATCAAGCAGCATACTAAAGGCTTGTAGTCTCACATGGGAATGGCCACTCACGAAATTCCGCATTCCTTTTGGTTTATAGAGCTTTTAGCTTGTTTCTTAATTTAAGAAAACATTGATAATGGCTAACTGGGAGTGTCATAATGTTTTTATAGGAATGTCTGTCTTCACAACCAGTATGCCATTTTTTAATGCAGTAGCTACCCTTACAGATTCCAAATGGAGGCTCATCTCCATGCGCATTTCCTTTTTGTTGGAATTAACTGTTTTAATTAGTCTAAATGCCTGAAGGGTTTTATGTCCTCACACGCCACTAAGCTTATTTTCCTTCTGAACACACAAGCAAGCATCTAGATACAGAATGCATGACAGTGCAATGTAATGTAGCTTTCACAGCAAATTCAATTAAGGCATCAATTTTAGGCTATGCTGATGATAATAAATTCCCCACTTAATAGAATTTATGCTTTGATGGTTTTTCATATGTCATTTTAATTAATAAGCACTAACAGAACAATGAAGTGGTTTGAGCCACAGAAAATAACTATTTTCTGCTAAGTGCTATGCAAGAAAGAATAACAGTGCTTACCAGATGGATGCATAAGATAATGTGGTTTCCCTGAGTTTAAGGTTTTCAGCTTTTTTTATTTTGTATTTTCATTAGTCCTAGGTATGTGTCTTGAAAAGGAAGTAAAACTACTAAAAGCATGAAAGTCAAAGGCAAAAAGTTAGTGCTTGTCTGATTACAGTTAGTAGAGGATGTGATTTTGTAAATTGAATAGTTCTTATTGAATAGTCTTCCACTATGCCTTGAAGTGGGGGTCACTCCCAAAGCCCAGGAACTGCACAAAATGTAGCCCTTCGCTTCCGTTATGACTTTGAGAAACAGAGGAGACAAGCTGTCTGCCTTTTGCATGATGCGCAGGGCGTCCGCTCTCGGTGCACGGCAGCTTGAGAAGCCCAGCTGGGCCCGCAGGCGTTCCTCCCGGGTCAGTGACTGAGGAGCAGGGCACGGCGGCAGCAATTTGGTGACCAGTTACCAGGCCACGTGAAGCTGGCAGTGCTGGCTCTTTGCTTCTGGTAGGCTTCACTTGAGTGCAAGCACTGTCTAGTTAGACGTGGAGAGATTTGTTAAATTATACTCCCCTTGCTCACTCGGTCGATGCTTGGAGCATGAATCTTTGAGCAGATATTGACGGGGCTGTAGCTGATGAGGGAGAAGGTTGTGCATCTGGCATGCTCAAGGTCGTGTCATGGATTCACGAGTTTGTGGGAGAGCGCAGAGCTGCCAGGCAGCTACCCAGAAAACGTGCATTGCTGCCACATTGCTCCTTCTGAAACCCCACAAACAAGGCGCAGCAAAGAGCTAGAGGAAAATCCCGGCGCTGCAAATACGTGAAATTCAGACTCTGTGGCAGAAGTGGGAAAGCGCATAAGCTGAGGTCTGAGTAAGTCGTATGCTCGGGGCAATGAGACTTGACAAGTCTAAGTGAGGAAAGCCCCAGAGAGGCTCTTCACAGAAAGAACACTATAGTATAGCAGTTCAGTTCCTTCTCAGCCTCTTGCTAGAGCTGCAGCCTGTCCTTGAAACCATGACTTGCAAATCTTTGCAAAACAGACACTGCACAGGTAGTTCATACTTGTGCATTCCGTAGTGTCTTGAATGGCTTGACTGAGAGTTGTCTTTGCGGGCATTTGATCTCATTGAGGTGTATTTCTATTTCTTGTCCATCTGGACTTCAGGGTAAGCGGAAGTGGCCAAATTCTACCTCTGGAACAAGTACTTGGTGCCTGTGACATTCAGTGGGAGCTGCTGGCTCCCATTGAGGAGGACAGGGATGAACCTTGAAAAAACCCCTGTCCTCCTCCTCTTGAGGAGGAAAGAGGTTTGATCTTGAAAAAACATTTAAAGTCCTGCTATTCTGTTCATTACAACACAATCAAGACAAACAGGGTTTGTAGAGTTGGGTTTTTTTAATGTGGGACTCTTTAGCATGTATTTTATTTTTGGTAAAATAGCTGTTTGAAAAATGATGTGTGACATAAATACAATTTCTGAATTTGGCTCCAGCTGAGGGAAGACACATGCAGAGGAGATGGAAAAAGATGCATAATGAGGAATCTGACCTTAAATTACTCCCTTGCTGGGTGCATGCTGTTTTACTCAAGAGAAGCCCATAAATAATAGATTTTTTTAAACATTTAACTTAAATCACCAATACATTTGAATAAATATGTTCAGCTGTTCCTTTCTGACTAACAACTGCCATGGTGTTTGGTTCCCCAGCACTGTGCTGTTAAAGCAATTGCAGGCTAATCTATTCTACACCTACCTGAGTTTTGTCAGTTCCGAGTAGTCAAGCAAGTCCTGCAGCTTAGTTTTATTCGTCTTCTGTCACAGAGGCAGAGAAATAGCCCTGCTGCTAGTCTTTTTCAATGGTGAAACTGCTCTTGAGTCTCATTAATAAAATGAATCAATCTGTTCTCCTGAACTGGCGTGTTTTATGTCTCTTACCCCTGTGTGTTCTTAGCCTCTGCTCCCTGGGAAGACACTACTATTTAGGGATCAAATCTATCCGTCGAAGAAGAATGAAGGAATTTCTCCCCCCTCTTTATATATTTTTCTAGCTAAGGAGTATTCCAGGCAGCGTTCTAAATTATTCAAGACTCTGTAGCCTGTGGAATTTTCAATCTGTTGGAAACAGCTGAAAAATAAAAACCACATGCTCCGCTGGCTCTGCACACAAGCGTCTGCATTTTAAACCAGAGCTGCTGCATACACTATCGCCTGTGCCTGTATCGTTTGGTGTTGACATCTGCATTATAATGAGGGGAATTATTCAAAGCCAAATTACTATTCAGGGTGGTAGTGTGAAACAATGAAAATGAGATTGCTAGAGGGGAAAATATATGCAACAGTTTGTATAGTTAGGAAAGAAAATCAGCCTCATTTGCTGCAGCACTGCTTTCCTCTTCAGCAGAATTTAACCCCTTTACAACAGCTAAAATAAAGCTGTGACATGTTTCATGACAAAATGCAAGCGTTTTCTATGTGCTTTTTTAACTGACATATTGTTTATAGACCTAATCTGAAAATGCCCCGTAGGGTAGTAAATACTTGGTTTAGACACAGGTCTACACCTGGTTGGAACAGTGGCAATAATTTGCATCCTGTATTGATTTGCTTCATAGCTTGGGATATTAATTTCTGTCCCTAAAAACATTGTCTGCCTTAGCTGACCAAGACAGTCTGACTCGTGAATACTGAAATATAGTGTTAGAACTAGCAGTTGGTTTCTACAAGTTTGTGCTAGTCTATACCTGCTTTCGAAGTAGGGTCCCAACATTCTCTAGCTACCCAAACATTGAGAGGTCCTAATAAAACTTTCAGGAAGTCATCCTCACCTTGTATCCTACTTCTCCAGAGCTTCAGGAAAAGAAAAGGAACACCCATAGGTTATAGATTACTTCCTACAATTAAAAATTACCTACAAGAGCCATAAAGAGCTTATCTGTAAATCTTAGTCAGAAATTCAGGTTTGCATATCACATCCTGCCCATGAAACAGGCTATTTGGAGCACCTGTTTCACACCTTATTGACAGAGCAAAATTTGCACCCATTCTTGAAAGGTTTGAGCCAAAGTGTATTTCTAGCCTAATTTGCTGCCTCTGAGTCCCCTCTCCTTTTTCTTATATTGTCTGTGCCGTTATTTTATAAAGTGGCATCAGTATCTCAGGTCTGGGGGTGAGTGATAGCGTTCCCATTTGATTTCTTTGCTTATCGACTTGTATGCCAGACCAAACACTGGCATACAGATACACTTGAACTGCGTGCTAAAAAAGCAACATACACTTGCTCCTTGAAGGCTGTTTGCTTACCTGCAGTTTAGCTTCATTTACCTGCCTTTTAACTGGTGGCAGTAACAGCTTTTACGTGTGATTACAGGAGTTCACGAAAGTCCTTATTGACCAAAGAGTTTATTCTAAGGAAACAAGAAAGAACTGGAAATTCCAATTTAAGACCTGAGACAAATTGCCTAATGCTTTTAAGGCCGGCTTTACTTTTATTAGTGTTCGGTTTATTGATTTATTGAGTCTTTATTTAAACAAACAAAAAACCCTGAACTGAGTTGTTTCTTTTCCAGCAAGGTGTTGTTTTTATCAACGTACATTCATAACAAGGGTAAGAAATTAATTGTTACAATTCTCTGATTACCTCAGAAAGGGTTATAATAAGAAGATACGTGGGTTTTTTTGATAAAAGAAAAAATAGTGAAGAACCAGGTATTTCCAAAATTTTTCTCTTCAGGGCACACAGTACCTTTTCTTCTAATGGGATTCTGCACTTTCTTATAGTAAGGAAATCTATTCTGTATGTGTTAGCATGGTGTGCCTTTTTGTGTGTAAAAGTAGAATTACTTATCCAGTCAATAGAGAATTGTTGCAACTGTTAAGCGTGTTTTAAGAGATGGACAGACACAGAAGCAGAAAGGAGACACGCAAGTTAGAGTAGGTTCCATGCTGAAGAGACCAGAAGTACATCCAAAGAATACAGGAGATGATACACCTCTGGCTTTGGTCTCAGAGAGCTGGAAAATCAGTTGTCCATAACGAAAGACACTGATAGCTGAATTAACTTAGGGGAGCCAGTAAGTGTGTGTTTGCACTAAGGTACAGAATTCTGTTTTCATCCATGTGCTAGAAGATACCAGTTCTCTGGACCCTGTCCAGTGCCCCAACAACACATGTTAAATATCCCCCGTGGCTGCGGCTTTAACAACCTTCCCACAGACCCTGGAAGGCTGCCATGCGGAGCGCAGCCTGGGCAGTAATGCCACGAGCTTCTTCATTCGCCTGCATTTGGAAATGACGGCTACTTAATCCCCATCTTTTGCATGAAAGAGATTTTTCCTGTGTAATGCCATCTTGAGTTTCTGTAGCATATGTTAATAGGTCAAATGCATCTTGTTGAGGAAATTAATTACTTGGCTGTTACCTTTCATTTAATTTGTAACCGAATGCTTTAGAAAAATTTCTCTTACACCAAATTGTCTTCACAGTTTCAGCCAGAATTTATGATTTGAACAAAAAAAATCTTATTTATCCTTGGCATCTGAACCACCAACTTTTGCAAAAGGTATAAATTCTAGAAATAATTTTGAAAATTACTGAGGATTATGAAAATTATCTACCTCCTCCCTTAACTTCTGATTTAATGCTGAGTACCGCAGCTTAATCTCATTTGCTTTCAAAACCTGTTATATCATAAACTTGTGGCAGAAAGGTCTTTCAAAGGAATGAGAGATTTGTATTATTTTAGAATGTTACCAATCCATAATGAAGATCAACAGTAATCTAGAAAGTGGGTAATTTGTGTATGGTGTACCCTTGTAATAGTCTAACGCAGTATGTTACAACCTGTTTAAATGTATGAAACCAGTTTCTAATGGGGGTAGGTAATTTGCGAGAAATGCAGACTATCCCAGGCATCCTGACCGATGTCATGTTTGTTTGACATCTGCAGAATGAGAGGAAGTATGTGTTCTGTTTAGATCCGGAAAAGTAGCATTTGCTTCTTTAAGCAATATTGAGTTCTGTTCATATGTAAAGGAGAAAGTAATCTTTAAATTTCTCTTTAACGGGACTGTGAACTAGGATTTTTTCATCTTTGACATATACTTCACATTTCTCTTATAGCAACGTATTTGAAAAGAATTATTTATATACAGTCAATAAATTAAAGCCTGAAAAAAGTTTCTTACCTTACAAAGTATGTTTTCCAGTCACAGGTGTTTTAACAGCTTCATATTTCCCAGATCCACAATGATAAGGATTTCTGATGCTGGAGTCACGGGCTTTGTAAAATTTGGCAACAAATGATAATACACATCAGACACCTGTAGCAAAGGGGTGTGCAGACTTACTTGTTAAACACACGCAAGTGCTTTCTGGCTGGATATTCTGTTAAACTTTGTTACACCTCTTTTGATATTGTAATGCCATTTTTACTTTCAGTATGGGACAACAAACTGATAAGATTTGTGGTTTTAGCTGTGCCTTGGTGCCTGAAAAGCTTACAATGGTTACTCAGTGTAAAATCAGTTGTGTTCTGAAAATGTTCCTACACCTTCTGATGGAAGCACATTGTCAAAAGCCATTTGACAGTGTTTTGCTTTCCTGCATGAACGTGTCAGGTATCACACACAAAGACCCATGAAAAATAAATTATAAAAACCCTTCTGGCTATTACCCGAGTGTGTCTGAATTCCCATCAGAAAGCAGTCAAGGACTGACTTCCCCACGCACCCGCACAAACTTCGTGGGTGTTGTCTTGAAGTTAAAACTTTCAGCATCCAAAATCCGAGAGATGAAACCAATTCAAAGCAAATTGCGGCATGTTGTTGTAACCCGGTGTTATGGTTTGAGAAAACCCATAACAATTTATTGTCGCTTAGACAATTATTCTCTCACCCGATGACCCCTCCCCACCCAGGAAGGGGAATCGGGAAGAAAACAAGAAAAATCAGGGGTTGAAAGATAAACAGATTTAATAGGATAGAACTGGATAATTAACAGTACTAACACAAAGGAACCCATATTGATCCCGATACCCGAGTATACAGTACAAGAATTATACTCAGCCAAACTATATCAGTTGGAAGCTGTGCACTCCCAGCAGGGGACAGTGAATGTCGGACACTGCGAGCGCTACAGCTTCAGGAGGAAGAGAAGGCCTCAGGGATCCGGCACCGGGGCAAGAAGTCCTCTGGATCGCCATCATCAAGGGAGAGCCATCAAGGGGGAGAGCACGAGCAAGGGGGAGAACCCGAGCTAGGGGGAGAGCGTGAGCAGGGGGAGCATGCGAGCAGGGGGAGCACCCCCTCGCAGCAGACTTTCTAATTTATATTGAATGTGACGTTCATGGTATGAAACAGTCCTGTTGGCCAGCTTGGGTCAAGTGCCCGAGCCTCGCTCCTTCTCATCCCTGCACCTGGCGAGCTCGAAAACACTGAGACCTTGAAACCCACACACCATGGCTGGCTGTATAGTAAATATCTGCACTAATTCAGACACCAGAGTCTTACACAAGTACAGCTTTTCCCAAACATTAGGAAAGAAGTTAGTCCTGTGTCGCTGACACCAGGACACCCGGGTCCGACCAAGTGCCTGTCTCTGCCGGTGTGTGGTAGGTGTGGAAGTGGTCTGGAGAAGACTGCCAGGCGCTAGTGCCAGGGAGACCTCCTGGCCTTTGGGATGCCACCACTGGCCTCACCAGTATCCCCACTGAGGAGGAGGAACTTCCCAGCTCTCAGGCCAGAGCACTGAGCCGCCCCGTACCGAGACGCAGAGTAAGCGTTAGAATTGCTTTGTGCGGGAGCGGTGACAGTGATCCTCCCCGAGCCGCTCTCGAGCACTAGAGCGTTGAAACGCGCCCGCCAACCGCTGCCGCTGCCCGGCACGCAATCCTAACGGTGACTCCTCTCAGCAGGGTTTAGTGCTGCCCTGTCTGCTCGGGTTTTGTGTGCCAGTCTGTCTTTGCCTGTGCTATTTTAGTCGAACTCACGCGTGGTTGGAGGAAGACGGTAATGTTCCGTACCGCGCTTTTGCAATTTCTTCTTAAACACTTTTTCCACTGTTTCCATGCCTTCCTGTGGGCGTGCCATGAAATAACTGGCTTTTTTGTTTGTTTGTTTGTTCGCGAAGGCTTTGGTGTGACAAAGGTTCTCCTAAGGGCTCTTCTGCTGCCCTGAAGTGCCCCAGCATTCCTGAAATCCAGACGAGCCGGGCAGATGCAAGGTGATAGGTGTCAGTGAGGAAGCACAGCCTTGCTCGGCAGGGTCTCAGTAGGGAGCGGGGGGGTCATACACGTAAATGGCTGAGTACCTACTGCTTGTCCCGCACTCACCTTGTCCAAGCGCTGAGGTGGAAGGGGAGCAGAGTTCGTGCTATAAATAAAGCCACTTCGGTGCGATTGACACGCGGGGTCTCAGTCGATGGGCCGTGCCTTGGCCTTTCCTGAGGCTGCCGCCCCATCTAGTGGCACTTGGGCACATTGGGCACCGCGAGCGGCCGCCCGGCGCTGGCGGCTGCAGCCGCGTAACTTCCGCACGGATTGGAGCAAAAGCAAATGCGACCCGTCGAGCTTTGAGTGTGTCTAGGCCGATCAAGGAAATGCTTAACTACGTTTTCTTCAGATGTTCATAGAAGTTTTAACAGAGAATAGTGGCTTTTAAAGACAGGCAAGCCACCCCCTCTGCTGGCAGCTTTGTTGGTGTGAGATTGTTTCCTGTGAAAAAAAGAGCTGAGGTTGGCCCGAACAAGTAGGACTAAATCTGGAAATAAGAATTCAAATGCTCTTGTGGATCATTCAGTAATCAAGCTGTCTTTTGGAGGGTGGGGACTTTCCTCAGCACTACACGTTCTCCCTTTAAAATACTGTTTCTCTGATAGCTCACAGTCTCCACATTGAGCTGATTACCCATATCTTTGATCTGAGGGCTTTTAAATTTAATTTCTGTTGCTGAATCTGTATAAAGACTGTCTTGATGAATCTTTGTTTTCATAGCAAGATTCTGTAAGTAAAAATACAAGACTAACCCGTTCTGTTTGCAATGGTTTTGTTAATATGAAAAATGAGCCGTTGGCTCCTGTGAAGTGATACCAACAACATGGCTGGGGGACTGGTAACCTTCTAAGTACCAAAGGTCATACCGAAATGGTCTTTGCCATTCAAAGAGCCTACAGGCTGTAACTTCAGTTGTAGTGGCTAGACAAGTGTAACAAGTACCCAGACAATGAAAAAACAGTAATTAAATAGCATCTGATCTTGATTGTCCTTACAGAAACTAGGTTATACCAGCAGATATATCTGCCTTCTCAGGCTGTTGAATGCAGGAGCTCTCAAATGCTGGAGATTTGCAGGATCCGTTGATGTTAAGTTGGTGAAATACATCATATATATGTAAAAACTTCAGCCTTTGTCCTGAATGGTTGGTAGGAAAAAAACATAGCAGAAAAGCTTGGGCGTTTGTGAAATTCGGATCTTGTTACCACACAGTCTTGTACTTGTAAAATTGTCACACAGGGAAATATGATTAATTTATTTAAAGCAATGTAGTCAAAACTATACAATTGCAGTGAAAATGTTAAAATTTCATTGTACCTGTATACTTGTCTCCTCTCTTAAACTGACGAAATCTATCAGCATAAATGTCGGCATAGGTGTGTGTAGCCTGGCTCTTCAGTCTGGTCTGTTTTGATTGAGATGCTGTATCTAGTTCCTGAGAGGTTTTTGAACATTGCTGCCTCCTGGTATTTTCAATGCTGCAATTAATAAGTCTTTTTGTTATTATTGCAAGTGTATTGATTTAAAAGACTGATGACATAGATCACAGTCAAGTGACAAACTTTGTTTTTAAGCTTTGCAATTCAAAGCAGTCATACGGGAGCATCCCTGGGAGGCTGGAATCCACTTTCTTTATCTCCTTCCCACCATTTGTCAGCTTACATGTTTGACAGCTCTGTTGGCTCTGAACAGTTGATATTTCTCCTGTCCATGTGGGTTTTTTCATGCTTCAGGAGGACGTATGTGTATTTTAAGACTAGAACATGACTGTTAAAATAAAAATGGTTCCAAAATTTTTAGAGCAAAGCTAATAGCTTATACAATCTCCCCCCTAAATTTTCTAAAAGTCCCTTTAATGTAGTTTTAAGGCTGCATTGACCATCTAAAAATATTTCCCATAACCTAATTTCAGCTACAGATTATGATAAATTTTTCTTATTTGCCTCCCAGGTAATGAACAAAAGAGCTGTTGGTACTGCATGTCTTAAACAAATCTATTGTAAATAAAGGATACAGTTAATATAATACAGTTAATATAAGACAGAAGTGTCCTTAGATGCCAAAAGATTTCATATGAAGGATAAACCTAGTTGCGGTTATTTTAGATGAAATTGGGTTGTTCTGGGAAAAGATTTAAAATTTATCTGTTTACATCTAGTTTGAAATTAAATAAGCAATGATTAGTTGTTAAAGATGATAACTAAAATGTGATGTCTGTGATCAAATACACTTGACCCCAAATGCAAGGTGTCTAAGGGAAATGAAACAACCAAGCTTAGATTCAGTCTCTCCCATATAAAACTGAACACTTTAAATATTTCTGCTGTGCCCAGTCTTCACATTATGACCTCAATGAGGATTTCTACACTGCGTTTTTGAGGGATTCCTCCACCTCAGTTTCTGCCCCTGCACCCCACTTGGCATTCAAAGCCAAATCAAACACCCAAACAAGGATGCCTAGGACACACTCTGTGAAGAATCACGATTGTAAAATGACAGCTAAGATCCTTCCAGCTATAAAGCAGTTCATCACCTAAAGACATAAAAATGTCTTGAGTGATGGCACTTGAATTCTGTTGCTGGTTTAAGTCTGATAGTTTCTCTTATTTTTCTCGAAGATTATTAGTCAGAATAATTTCTGAGAAAAATCAATTCATTTTTGAACGGCAGCTACTTAAACTGCTTATTGTCCTGCAGTGTTGGCTTGGGTTCTGGCTAGCAAGTTCTAGAGCAAAATACACCTGAAATGGTCAAGCGTACCTGTTCAAGGCAGTTCTTCACGTGGCTGGGACTGCTATTAATATGGCACGTAAGCATGTTTAAAAATAAAAAAGTTACCCAACCACACCAATTTGCAACGTGTCAGACTTTGCAGGTGCATTTGAAGATGAAGGAGTTGGAACATTAGTGAAGATTTCTTTATCATGGGTGCTGATGTGCTGTAGTAATGCCGAGTACATGCTGTGAGCTTCGTGCGACAGCTGCAATTTCAACAGCTGTAGTCATGTTCTGATTTATGTCACTTGGGGATGTTTTCTTTTAACTTGGGCTGAAGTTTTGTACCACAACACAAGAAAGTTTAGGGAAGAATTAGTAAGTGGTCATTCTTAATTACTACTGCTGAAGTTATGAATACACTGAATTTAGAACATCTGAGCTGTGACTGGCAGAGATACTTCGCTTCGTTTCTAATAAATGATGAAACTGCCTGTGGACGTTTTTTATTTGTAAATGTGTCCAGCTTGTTTTGAGGAATTATACTGTCACCAAACAGGCATCAGATCCTAAAATGCAAAAGCCCTAAAATGCAAAAATGACTGGCAAAGTCTGATGGTTGCCTGTGATTTTCAGCTGGTTTTGTGATTGCCTTCTTACGATAATACCGGGCTTTGGAAGATTTTATCACACCCAGAGGCCTCCAGCTTGAAACATACTGAGGTAATTCATGCGCATGATGCCAAGTCATAGCATTACGTACAAAATACTTTCCAGTTATTCAGTAGAGAAATAACATGTCCACTATCCAATTGGGGATAGTAATTTTACTCTCTCGTCAGTTGCACATGTTATTCATTGAGAATATTTTGCCCAGTGGGACATGGAAGCAATTAATTTGATTCTAGTCCTGTCTGGAATACTGTTTTGTTAAGAGTCACTGAAAAGTTTGCTGAAAACTTTTCATAGTTATTAGTCAACCATTAAGAGGTTTCCCTTTAATTTTTGATTTAGAAATCCAGACCATTTTCTCTCATAGGAGCCATTTTTTTAAAGCCACTTTTTAAAAAGACAGTTAAATTGCGTAATACTATTTCTAAACTTCCCTGTGGTGTCTGTATTTTCATGTAGTCATCTCAGTCACTGAGCATGTTCATTTATTTCATAATACAACAAGGAACCTGACATTAGGTGATTTCTCAAAATCTCTTCGTTTCATTGCAAGAGCCCAAAACAAATGGTTTATCTCTGTCTAAATTGTTCTGAAAAATTCCAGTGGAGGCAGTTCAGCGCCACTCAATACCATTTATTGTCATGTTCACTACTCTTACCAGTAGAGTAATTTCATGATACTTCAATTCAGTTTCCCTACTTGCAACCAGGCTTATTGCTTCTCACCCTATCTCCCGTAGACACAGAGGGCAGTTTATCCCCTTGTCTGCTGCAACCTTTTCCCCTTTGAAGAAAATGTCCCTCATAGATTTTGCTTCTCTGAATAAAATAAACCAAATATTTTCAGTCTTTTCTCCTTGCCGTGTTCTAGACCATTGATCATTGTTGTGTTCTCAGCAAGAGGAATGATGCTCAAAACAAGACACAGCTGAGTGTCTACCCAGTCGCTGGGTTTACAAACTGCACTCTGGTGTATGTGTCAGTACGTTTACATTTTTTTACTCAATACTGTTGACTTAAATCCAGCTTGTGGTCTGCTGTGCCTTCTGGATCTGCTTTAATATCAGTCGTCACTCATCTGTATCTGTGCGTTTGGTTATTCCTGCTTGTCTTTATTAGCTTGTTCATTTCCAATAACTCCGGTTTGCTAAGCTCACTGGGAATGCTGTTTGGATGCTGGTATCCTCGCAGTCCTTCCCAGCTTCAAATATCGTTAGTGTATCCTACCAGACATGCATCCGAACGAGTCAACTAGTTGGCTGTAGCTATGGAACAGGACACAGGAGTTGAGCATACTGCTCATGTGGTCTGCATGTGTTTTCATGCTTGACTTGTGGGTCTACATCTGATTTTACTCTTCATGAAGTACATAGCACTTGTTCCATAAATTTCTTGCGTTTTCACTTCTTAAAATCCCACTCCCTCCACTTGCCAGAAGGTTAAATAACACAACCCAAATTCTGCTCAGATTGCCCGTTTGTGTAATCGCGTGGCATGTGGTGGATTTGGAAGGGATATACCAGACAAAGTTTGAACCCAGATTTGCTCTTTAAGAAATATGCATTGTTTCAAGTATGTCACTTACCTTTTTTACTTTGGCTTGAGACAGAGGTATCTGAAACTTCAAATGACAAGCTTGATG
Source organism: Chionis minor (assembly GCA_013398295.1). NCBI lineage: Eukaryota > Metazoa > Chordata > Aves > Charadriiformes > Chionidae > Chionis > Chionis minor. Next base: position 1,262,368 of record VZSF01006565.1, read on the forward strand.
GATGCAGAAAGGTTTGATTCTCTTTTCATAGATAAGCTCTGTTCTCATTTGCTCCAAAGCAAGCACTCGAGTGTCAAAAGTGACCCAAAGGCTTGGTGATCAAATAGTCATATTGCTCTTTATTAGTTCTGCTTTCAAGATGCACAGACAAAATCCCCCCACGCATACAATTCCACATGGAAGTGGTGTAACATATGCAACAAATAGGTGACTATATATCATGTTTCACCATAACTTAGTTTATTTAAAACAGATTTTGTTTTTAAGTGCTTTGAGTCACATTTCAGTTTCACTTCCATGAAGAAAGCTTCAGCTATATAAGGTAAAGTGGTCTGGCCATTCAGAATGCATCACTTCCCTTTAAGAGCTGACAGGTTAAACTAGCTTCCCATGCTCTTGACACATCAGATACTGCTTTACCCTCATTGCCTAATATGTCTCTTCTGTGGAAGTATTGAAGAAACGTAGGAACTTGAGTTCGCATTAGTTGTGCTCCTAAGGCTTCTGAGAGTATGATCTCTTATCTTTGTCTGATGCCCGCCTCGCACTTGTTTGTAAATGCTTGTTGGACTTCGATTCTACTGCTTTCTGTTGCCTGCCACATATCTGAAATCAGGGAACGGTATGCTTAATTAAGAGCAGATTTATGGTATCACCATTTGTCTTGCATGTGTGTTAGTACCCACCAGATACCTAGTAACTTCCAGAAATCTCCTCTCTAGTGTTTCTCTTGCCATTCTGCAGTGATGTTTGCACACTTCTCTAGGATGTTTCTCTTCATCCTCATCAGCACCGCAGCCTGGATTGTCCTCTGCTCACTCTCTGTAAGAAGGGAAAGTAAATGTTTCCCGTGGATTCTGTTGCAGAAAGAGAAAATTTTGCAAAGCAGTGCTCTCATCTTCTGCCCTTCTTTTTAACAGGTTCTTACAACCAGCCAGCCACATGATATTGTAGTTGTGGGGCCAAAGTCATGCAGAGAACATTGAAAGAGAGCATATGAAGTATTATAGCAGCCAAAGCAGAGATGTATGTACACTGTATGTTTGTTTAAAGAGTTCATTTTTGTTCAGGCAGTTTATCTAACATGAACTAAAGGACAAATGAGATTACACACCCGAAACAGCATCTAAATTTACTCAGCTGTCAAGACTCTCTCTCTTCATACTTTCTCCAGACCTTTCTAAATTTCAAAATGGAAGAGACCTAAATGCAAATTTTGTTTATTGCTCCTTTTTCATTCGTACTTGTATTCATAATTATAAGTTGAAATTTAATATGTATTGACTTTATTCGTAGAAAAAGCCCATAAAAGTCAGTGACAAATGTGCCTTTCAATACAATGATAATAATGCATGATCGCCCTGAAGATATATTCTCCACCTGTTGGAAATCTGTTGCCTTTACTACTTTGATAAATGTATAAATGAAATAAATGCTGAAATGAGAAAGGTGTGTTATCCCAAAAGGCCTGACTAAAACACAGTATGTTTTTGTCTAAAGCTATATTACCATTGCTTACTTTTTGTCCATAGTGTTCTCTGCCAACAGTGGTCAGGCTGTCCTGTTCGTTACTGTCTAGAAAAGCAGCGAAGAGCGGCCTTCCTTCTCTTCTTGCACAGTCTGTTGCTCACAGGAGACCTCCAACTCGTTCTCTAGAAACAATGCCATTTGAACTCCCGGCACAAACTTTAATCAGCAGGCCACAAAGAGCACACTTCTGCTGAATAACTCTACCACACACAGTGGTAACCTCTATTAATAAATTTCTCTTTGCACATCCCAACCACAAATCACATTGCCAAACACTCCCCGATCCAGTATTGTCAGTAATCATTTGGTGTTTAAGCAGTGCTTGCTGTCCCTGTACCAGACTGGGATGTCATACACCCAGTATATTCACAGTTGTCAACTCTTCCTCCTCCTGACAAACCATACCCAGGCAGATCTATGGAAGAAAGGAAGTACTGTCCCACCCATTTTATAGTAGGGAAATTGAAGTATAAAGACATGTGACTTAACAAGAGAGCTGGAAATACTCCAGATCTTACATGCTTCAGTCTCGAGTCTAAAGGACAAGACTTCATTAGGATTCTTATCATTCCATCACCAATGTGCAAAGTTCATGTACTCAGGCTACAATAAACGGCAAGATGTAGCATGCTGCTCACAAATACCAGTGTGCGTTTTGGAAAGCAAGAATTTAGCTTGTGCATTTTCCCTTGATTTTTGAAAAGATTGCTGTAGCTGAATTTGTACCTGAGCAACTAACTCTGAATTCACAGTTGCCTGGCTATGAAGTGAAGACATCAATCAGTCTAACACTGAGTTGAGTTTATTTAGCTAGCTCATCTCTATTTTATAAAAAATAAATAAGGAAAAATAAGTTTTTATTCTTAACATTTTCTACTATGATTTCTGTTCTAGCTAAACTTCTTTCTTGAAAAAGAAAATATATTGGAATAGAAATAAGTCTTGCTGTTCAGCTATAAGTTCTCCTACCTAAGATTTTGCTTGGCAGTACTTGAGGTCAACTTTGAATGCTCCTCTAAGAAAATCAGTGTCCCCAAAGAAGTACCAAGGAAAGCTGAAACTATCACTCTCCTTCTAGCACCTTTCTCTGATGTTGCTGCATGGCCTTCTTCCACATACAGTAGCATTTTAATTAAGGAGTGAACTTTTGGAACCAAACTCTTGATCCCTCCACCAAGTGATTTGGATCTTATTGCAGAGCAGTCCCCTCTGTATTCCCTTAGGATGAAGCCTAAACAGGATGTTTTGCTTTACAAGTTCACCTAGTATTCTGCAAGCACTTGAGAACGGCTAGTCCACAAGGCTAGATGGAAGCACATGCAGCATGGTTAGTGGCTGCTTAGCACTGTCACAGTGTACACAATTCCCTAGCACTCTATAGCCCAGTGTAGAGGATGTTATTTTCTCATAGGAGATGCTTTAAACAGAAAGTTCAAAGATGTTTCACCCCATGTCTTTATGGTTCAGATTAGAACTTAGTAATGGCAGTTGTCTTTCAAATCACACCATTCCCCTTTCAGGAGTGAAGGAACAGACACATAAGAATAACAGGGTTTTTTTAATATTTTAACATTCATCATACAAACAATAAGTTAAACATAGTAAAAATAATTAAATAAAGTTTGAGGTTCCAGCCCTCATACAAATAATTCAAATCTATAAAACAAAGTTTAAAAATAAAACCAGCATAAGTCTTAGGAAAAAGAAGTCGTTTCCATATAGTAACAGTTAAATGAAGTTCTGACTTTGGACACCTGCAGCATTTAATGGGTGTTGAGTCCTTAAATCCTATCCTGGGTGCACAGGCACATGTAGAGAGGTTGCATAGTCAGACTTTGGAGGGGACCTAGAGACCCTCAGATTTCACCTGGAAGCCCAGTCAGGTTTTTGCTTTGCCTTCTTGCAGTACAGGTCTTAAGTGTAATACATGATGAGTTTGCAATGCTGACAGAGCTACAGGTGCCATCCTGAAGATTTTACTATACATTGGGTCTACAGCAACGAACCAAGAATTGCCTCAGTCTAAGACTTAGCTCCTTCGTCATGCATTAGTGATAATTAACGCTGATGCAGTTTCTTCCACTTTCTGATGCAAAGCCTGATCACCCTCTCAGTACTGGTTTTAATGTGTTAGGTTTCGAGGACTTGAGTCTTAGCATTATGCAGTGCTATGACAAAAAATTTTAGACTCAGGCCACATATAAAACGAATATTTGAGTTAAATAAGTTCAGACTTTACCAATCCTTCCAGACCAAATGCTGGTTCATAAATGAAGTGGACAGATAACTTGATATGCATAGTATCATGCATGGGAATACTCATTTAAATGTTAAATATTTTAGCATCCCATGGAGTGGTTTTCAGGTATTTCAGAGCAATAACAACACATACCAGCCATCTCTCTGCCTCAGGAACACTGATGGGAGTGACAGACCTCATGAGCATTTAAAAGGAAAGCCTCTCATGACATTCAGGACTTCAGTGTCCTGGCATCTGTATAGGCTTAGTCTTGTTCATTTGAGTCCAGATAGAGAAAAAAGGTCACTTTGGTTCAGGGAGAAAACGACTCTTGGCGATTACTGCATTCATATTGGCGTCAATCCAGTTGAGGTATCGAGTGACTCTGGTGTAAACACCAGGCTTGTTCTCCTTTGCACAGCCATCTCCCCAGCTGACAATCCCATAAAGCGTCATCCTGCCATTGTGCTCACAGACCATGGGGCCACCAGAATCTCCCTGACAACGGAAAGAGAACATATTAGGCTATTTTCTGCAGATGGAGCCTGTGATTGTTTTTCTAGTGAAACAAACTAGTAAATACCTATAAGTTTTTATTTTTGAGAACACTGCATAGATGGAACAGGAGGCAAGTTGAACGCAGTCTGTAAGCTAAGGAGTTTGCTACATTCCCCCCTCCTTGCAGGGCAGAGAGAGTAGTTGCATTGTATACAACACTTCATCCTAAGTTTATAATCACAGTTATTAGTCTAGTGATGTAAGGTCAAAGTCAACACGCCCAATTCTTCATCACAGAATCAACTGTCTCCCTGTCCATAAGGTACTTTTACACTTAAAGACAAAGTCGTTCTTTTTAGTGGCTTATATGGCCACTCTGCCCAGTGAGGGTGCAGGGAAACAAATCTAGTGTTGAGGAATCTACGGAGGGGCTCGGTGTCCCCCAGCAGTTCACTTTTTATCCCTTCGTTGATGTTAAGAAAGCACAAGTTGAGATTGGAATAGCTACTCTATTCCTCCAATACATATTTACTAGCCATTGTTTGAACACATTTTAAGACAGACCTCAAGGAATAACAATGGCAAAGATACATAACTTCTTGCTCCTCCAAAGGAGGTCTGGAGGGGTAATGCCTGACTCTAGGTCCCAACCTTCTTCCATATATTTGGCCATGCTACATGTCAACTCCACTGGATGTACTAAATGCCTGCTACATACAGAGAAACTCTGACTAGAAGAATTATAAAAATGCCATCAGATGATCCATATAGCTTATGTGCATTTAAAACCGTTTAGAAGATAAACCAGTTTTACCTTGCATGCATCAGTCATCCATGTGGGATCTCCAGCACAGACCATGTTGTCAGTAACTCTGGTAGTGTCATAGTATTCATATTTGCATTTTGTCTGTGATACTAAGTTTACAGTTGCCGACATCAGTCTTTGAGCATAGTAAATGTCATCTGCAACCAAAAGAACAGGTAACTATTTTCACCATCCAAGATTAAAAAAACCCAAAACAAACCCAACCCTTAACACTTTCAGCACTTAAAAGAAATCAGCGTAACTATTTGAATTCTGATTTAAGGCTCTTGTATCCAGTTGGATTAAGAGAAAACAAATCCTGCGTAAGTTTTGAAGTGTTCCAAACGCAAGCTATAAAGCTTGCTTTTTAGAGAGAAAGTTGGCTAGTTTTTGAAGGAAGTTCTGCACAAATGGAATCCTTTGTTAATCCTCCAACACAGCTTTAGTTTTTTCTACTCCTCACCACATTAGGAATGAAAAATATTGCTGTGTTTTACATCGTCACTTACTTTGTATGGTTTGATAAGTGTGAGAAGCATCAGATAGGAAATGCTATGGCATCCAGTTCCCGTATTATGAAATTACATCTTTAGAAATAAATGATTTACTTACAAAAATCTTGTTTTCCATAGCCAGCTATTTCACACCGGGTATTGTCTTGTAAGTAAAGGTTCTTCTCCGGCAAGCAGACTGTTCTGACATATTTGGATTCTACTGCACACTGTCCAGAAGTTGTTCTTATCCTTATCAAAGCTAAAAAAAAAAAAAGAAACACAAGTCAGAGAATATACAGTTAGATTTGTAAAGCAAGTTCTCTGAGAATAGGGGTATAGGGTACAGTTAACCGGAAGAGTTACAATTACACTTAATTTGGTTACCCATGGCTCCTCTCCTTTCTTTTTGGAATGAGACCAAGTCATTATTTATTAACAGAATTAATTCCCCAGCACTAAAATTAGCAAATGTTTCAATTTGAACTTCCTTCCTGGAAGGATATGGGCTGATAGCTTAGGGAAGATTTTTCTGCAAGTCTGTTTTCAAGTGTTTTAAAACCTCAACTTCCTCCTTGGCTGTAGAGAGTGGCACAGTCTGCCCTGCTGACGAGGGGGCAGTTGACCCTGCACTTCTCAGTGCAAGGGCTTATGAAGCTGTTCTGCGAGTCTTTTCCCTTAGTGGCAGCAATGTGGAAGGGGTGGTAGAGTTCTAAGTGTCAAGTGCAAGAGCAACAAGTCTGTTCTGTGCAAGCTGCAAAAAGCCATCTCTGGCTCTGTTGGTTTAGGGATAGGCTTGTGAAAGCCCGAGAGACTCAAACTCCAGATTAACTCAGGGAATACTTTGGCTACTGTGGTACCTGATATGGCATTCCCCTACCATATGACAAAGCCTACTTTACATGCATTTTGTCATGGTTCACTAGACATACAGTGTGATCTCTGTAGACACAGAATAAGATGGTAGAAATGGGACTTTGCCAATAGTGCTTATAGGAGAGCCTTGTACAGATCTAGAGACAAGACAGGCATATAGTTGACTGTGTGTCAAGTAATGCACCTGATGTGTGCCACAAATCAAGTTTGTACAAGTAGAAAAATCTTGCTCAGGACACACCTGTTTGTCCAAAGCACCCAGTTCCTGTTCCCCTTCATCTCATCTCCATTCTACTTCTACAAGAAAGTATATGCCACAATTGCATAGCCTTCAGCTATCCTGTGTTTTAAAGGCTCACATTAAGATGACACTTACCAATATCATTCTCATTGCCACCTGTGTCATCCGTAAATTCAGGGTGAGAGATGATGTCATCAACCATGAATACTTGTTCCTTATCATCAGTAACATTCAGTATGGATTTTCCAAGGAAGACTTTGTAGCTGGATTTGTTTTGTGGTTTTTTTGACCTGAGTGAGAATAAAGAGATTCATGAAGGCTACCAGTTTCTGACAGCGCGGTCAACAGTTTAGATCCAGTGACAGTTCTGTTTCACATTTACTTCAATGCTGACAAGAAAAAGCAAAATTTACTCAGCTTTGAAAGTTAATCCAGTATTCTAAAGGAAAACAACCTGATTTTCCATTTGAAGGAACTAAGATAGATGTTCAGGCATTTTGAAATGCACACCTAGCTAGCTGCTACTAATGCCAAGCACTGGTGATGCAGGATGCCAAGATGATCAGCTTTCCACAGGAACAACAAAAAACACTCATAAATGTATTCCTTAACAGCTCATCACCTTTCAGTACAACTTTAAGTTTTGGAAACAGCTAAAGTAAAAATGAAACCCTGGCTCCAATTTAGGCTAAAATTGTTTAAATGGCATAATTCACCAAAATGTTCACATCTGGCTAGCTCATTCTGCTGGACTTGGACTCCCAGAGGCTTAATGTTTATGGCTGCTCTTCTTGTTTTATTCAATGAAAAGAACACTCTCACTATGGTGCGTTTTGAAGGGTTGCTCGGTGAGCATCGTGCAAAGAAATCAGTTGAAGAAAGTTGCAAATAAGAAGGATGCAGAACTGCAAACTTACGGAGTGTGAAAACAGTGTGCTGCTGTAAGCACCCAGCAAGGGTCAATGAGGCTGCCACCGCAAAGAAATTGGTCCATGCCCCTTATGTTTTGGAAGATGCCAGCTATCCAAGGCTGAGTCTCAACCTCTGCCTGGCTTCCACCAACAATCTTGAAGTACTTGCTCATGCTCCTTTGACCACATGCACGCCCTGTGAAAGGAAAAATTTTGTTCAGATATTCTTACAACTGAGCACCAACCTTGTGCTATTAAAAAAAATAAAATCAGTTGTCTTGAAGCTAATGTTACTTACCACACTTCTCTATGTTGCAGGGTGTTTCTTGAATGGTGAATCCCCTCTTGGTGTAACACCAGGGCTTGTTCCTTCCATTCGGGTTTCTAGAAGATAAAGGGAGTGTTCTTTTCATAAAGACAGTTTTTCTTTTTTAAAAAAGGATAGCATCTTAGAATTTTAACCGTCCTGAAAGGGCTAAAAGTGTTCTGTTGCAAGATATGCCAGAGGAAAAAATTGGCAACTGCCTATTTCTGTTGCATAGTGGGGGGATTTTGCAGTATGATCAGCTTCAGTGACGAGAACTCTAGACACTTCAGAGAGTCACATTCCAAGTATTTTTAGTCAAAATTAATCTCTAACATTTCGTTTGGTTTTGGTTGTTTTTTTAAAAACACGTACCATCACTTGAGGTACTTCTGGGGCTGTGACATTAGAAGTCATCCCAGGAAGAGCGATGTTTTTCTTACCTGCAGTAGCTGTGTTTGCCCAGTCCAAGCTGCAAAGCATTCTTCAAATGAGCATGGTACCGATGCCTCCTGACTACTGAAGGAAGGTCCCATGGCAGACATTCATCTTCTGTTGCTGTTCCTCTGTAGTCCTCCCCATTCTTAGTATAGCATACGCTGTCAGTGTCTGAGAAAATACTTCATTAGCAGCATGTTCTTGCTTATAATTGTTCCGAGACAGAAATAATCTGTATGGCTCCTTCTAATGAGAAGAAAGTTCCTGCATTACACTTGAAAACAGATTATGCAAGATCTGGACCAATTACGTATTCTTATTAAATTTGTTCTATATGGATTTTAAGCATCAAATATCTTATGCTTTAGAGCATTCCTATTGCCTCCTTAATAGTTTTAGTGTACTTCACAATATAATCAGTTCTTCTGCTTCTGAAGACTCCGAAGCAAGTTCACTTTTTAAACTTCCAACTAAAGCATTTTTGAGGTAGGCAACATTAGTGAAGAAGAGACAAAAGAGTTAGAGATCTCGATTTTATGCCAATATTTAGTTTTTCTCCTCTCTTAGTCTGTTAGCATAGAGTGCTGAAGGATATCCAGTCACATAGTTATGGGTAACTTTCACTTGGCATTCATATTCATGATTTGCCTATCTTTTTAGATCTTTCCAATCAATTTTGTTAGTATTAAGGAAGATACTCTACCTAGTTCACAGTGAATCCCAGCGTATCCTTCTGGGCATACGCAACGATTAATTCCACTGAAGAGGTAATAGGTAATACAGGTTCCTCCATTCAAACAGTGGCATTCTGCAAGGAAAAGGCATTACTAGTCAGATGCAAAGCATTTGAGGGATGAAGCAAAATGCAGTTGCAAATTAAGTTTTAGGTGTTTACTATCAGTAAGAGTCTTCCTTCTTGGTAACAAGCTTTTTAGGTTCAAGTAGAAGAGGCAGATATTTACCCTTGTGAACTGATCTGTGTTTATACAGCAGCTTGTAGTAATTCTTGTTATAAACCTAAGGGAAAAGAAAAAAGGACTTTAAGGAAACAATTTCTTTTACGTGGTTTGACTGTCTTCTACGGTCCCAAGCTCTGTTCCCTACAGCATACCTATAACAGTTTAGGTTTTTGCATGTAGTTAAAAACTGAACCTGCTCTGTGGGATCTGGATGTGAACGAAGTGTTGAGCTCTACTTGAGCAAAGCAGAATGGGGAAGAAAAAAACCCCCTCAGAAAACCTCCACCAAGCTGGTCCACTGCATCAGATCAACATTGCAGGTATTCCTGCTATAAGGACCTAAGTCTCAACAGTCGGTGTCCCTGAAACGGGGAAGGGAACTTTTCCCTCTGCACCTCTTGGCCAGCAACCAGTGCAGCAAAGATGCAACATTCCCCAGCTGCCTCTGTCACTTTGATGACTTTGGTGCTCCATGTTTGTGCCATGGAATAAAAGCTAGTAGATTTCTATAACAATAGAATCTTGCCCTGTACTTCAAGTCCTGCCTTGACTTTGCAGGCTGGACATTTCTGCCTCCACGGAATTAAATAAGATTAGGCTTTTAGTATATTTTCCCCAGAGGTCAAGTGGGCTTGCCTGAGCCAAAAGAAGTGGCAACAACAGAATTCCATAATGCTGGCAAATGGCTCTGCTGATAGCTATCAGCTGTCATACAAATTGATAGTTGAAAAATACTCAGATTCCTTGCTCCTTTTTTAGGATCACACTTCCAAATAGAGAGGTGGGAGTTTAGTTAAGGCCCAATATCCACCTCCCTGGAAGATCAGTGAGCTCTTGGGACTCAATGTCCAGGTCTAAATTGCACTAAGAAAGAACTAGAAAAGCTAGATTTCTTGCTTACTGCACAATGTCCTCACTCACAGAACACCAGCAGACATCTTAGGGTGGAACAGAATCAGGAGAAAAAAAAAGGGTTCAAACCCACATTTCTTGCACATGTATATGCAGCAGATGTATATGTACACACAGAGGCAGCAAAAATAATTCAAGTCAAAAGCCTACTATACTATCCAAAACAGAAGTGTAATCAAAACCAGAAGTGGTTCCAAGTGAAAACCCCCCCCTTATTAAAAAAAACTTACAGAATCTAGTCCCGTGACAAGTGTGCCCAGTGCTACTGTGAGGAAGATGAGTAACTTCATGTTGTTAGTTAACTTTTCACTTCGTTCCTCCTCTTCTTATTTCAATTCTGAAAATAAAAGAGGAACTTAGTGTTATGTCATAGCTTTGCGTGTCAGCCTTCTTGCTTCCACAGCCAGCAGGTTTCAGAATAAATCACAACACAATTGACAGAAGAATTAAGCATTGACTTGTTGTGGAATATCTGCTTATTATTTCCATATATTAAGTTAGACATTATTGTTTGAAGCTTTTTTTGTACATTAAAAAAATAAATCTCGTTGTATTGCTAAGAGTTTAAATCAAGCAGAGAAAGGGAAATTGGAGAAATCCATACTCAGTTCCTGCAGTGTGGACTAACAATTAGAAAAGGGCAGATGTATTTAGTTGCTGTCCAGCTATTTGTACCCATTTAGCTGATTATTACTACCTTGCAACAAAAGCACCGAGTGTCCACCTTTAGGCTACGGAAGGGAGAGCTCCTTTTTCCCCCCCATGACCTCTGTAGTTGCCAACTGCATCTTGTTGGCCACCAGGCACTTGCATAAGCCCAGCCACCTCACCGAGCGCCTCTCACCACTGCAAACTCTTCAAAGTCTGGTCGCAATGTTCCCTCACCTATTTACTGTATTAGAGAGGCTTAGGATTTATTTTATCTTCAGTTCTTATATGCTGCCAAGCATGTATTGCAATCTTCCCAAGAGTGACAGTTAAAAAACTAGCTTGTAGAACTGATGGGCAGAGAGAGCTAGAAAGTGCCAACGTTTCTGGGGTTTTTTTAAATTGCAGTCAAAGTCATAAGATTTTTTTAGTATTTTAATGTGTCCTCAGTTCCAGAAAATGGAAAAACTTGATTTTTAAAAGACTTTGTGGGAATCTTAGCTATAGCTACAGCAGCAAGCAGTGCAGTAGGACCAGGTCTGCAGAGCCGGCTGAGGACCTGCCCCACGCGGCATCTGCTGCGCAGGTTTTCACCCGGGACTAGTCCTGGTCCGGTCCTGCAGGGCGAATGCCTGCGGCCGTCTGGGGTGCAGCCTCCAGGTCGGTTTTATTTGAAGACAGACAGTGCAGGTACCCTAAAGCCATCCGGCAGTACGAACCAAAACACAGGGAACACAAAAGATCCCGGGATTCATTTGAAAAAAAAGCTGACGCGATCCAACCCAAAATGCTATTGTAGATGCAGCCTTTGCCTGTGAGCAGGTTTCATAATGCAAAAGCAAATTGCGCCGCAGGTAGTGGGGCAGGGACTTTTCCCACTCAGGAGAGATTTCAGCAGATATATTTTCCCTGGAACTCTATTCATATTAAGAGAATCATTTTTAGCGTATTTGGCAGCTACGTAAGGAATCTGTTATTTGCTACCATAATTAGTTTCCGAGGCCCAACCAAGCATCGCGGTGGCAGCCCCGCTGATGCCCGCTGACCCCGCGGTGCAGGCGGCGCGCAGAGCGGAGCCCCCCCCGACACGCTGCGGCACCGGGGGTTTAACCCGGTTCCGTTGCAGCGGCCGCCGCTCGAATCCCTTCGGCCCGCACCCGGCGGCTCTGCCCGTAACGGCGCGGCACTTACCGGCGCGGGAGCCCCGCGGTCGCTGCTGCGGCTGCCGGTGGCGGGCGAGGGGGTGTCGGTAGCGGCCGGTGGCGAGCGAACGGGCTGCCGGTGGCGAGCGGTAGCGGTGGCGACTGGCAGCGGTGGCGCGGGGCGGCGCTATAAAGGCCGGGGAGGGGCGGGGCCGCCGCCGCCACCGCCCCGGGGCGGGTTCGGGTTCGGGTTGGGGTCAGGGTCAGGGTCAGGGGCTCGCCCGCACCCCCGGGACCCGCTGCCGTCCCGCACAGCAGCGCGGGAGTGACTCAAGGGGGGATGTGAAAGGCCGGGTTGAGGTTGCGGGGGGACAAGGCGGGGCGAGCGGGCAGCGGTGCTGGGAGTCGGATTCTGTGCGCGGCTCCTCGGCTGCCCCCCCGCAGGCACCGCTGCTCCGAGGCGTTTAAAAACCCAAACAAAACCCAAAACAAGAGAGAAATGCGAGTGACAGCTATGAGAAGAATAACTGGTGTTGAAACACGCCCAGGGATACGAACAAGCGTGGTGTATCTTCTTCCTAATGAGAGAAAGACAAATGATGTAGTAATTAATAGAGGATTAAATTGATGCAAGTGTGGGTTGAACGCAGCCCGCTGGGAGGGGATATCGGGCCAGGATGTGTGCTTGAGGCACTCAACGTGCTTTCAGGGACCTGAAACGGGGCATTCGGGGCGAGCGGGGTGCTTGCCCAAGGGTCCTCTCCCCGGCTGGGTTCCATGAGGACAGGGCGCTCTCGGCAGGGTCACACTCATCTTCCACAAAGCTCCTTTCCGTGAAGCAACCTTTTGATACGGAGAAATTGGTCATGGTTTTCCCATAATTTCTGTCTTCCAAAGAAATACTCAAAGTGGGGTAATTCCGTAAGGTGTGGATGGAGGTGTGAACTGACAGATACCTGGCTAAGAGTGCAGGCTGAGCAGAAGAGGTAGGCTTTCCTAGCCCGGTCAAATGTAGCTCTTCACGTTATGGTGTGGCATTGTAGTAATGTAGTGAATAATAACGAATCAGCACGCAGGATTTGTGGATGTGTTCGTAGGGTTTAGCTTCAGGTAGCGCAGGTGACTAAGCTGAGGCAGGTCTCTGTAGGCTGTGTAGCTGATGAAGAGCGGTTACTTCAGAGGCCAGGAGAGAGCAGGAGTTGAGCTGAATTTCCCTCAAGAGAAATGTTTTCATAATAGGACAATTAAGAGCTTAGGGAGACACCTTCTATGTTTGAACTTCACTGGTAGGAGTATGGCTTAGTTTTCTTCTTCCCTCCCCAACTTCTATTTCTCTCAAGTCTGTGGCACCTTTATTTGGGTACTGGCCACTTACATTCTCTATTCCTTTCTGTTCAGATCTTCACGCTCGCGTCAGAACAGAGCTCGTGTCGGAACAGACCTCATGTCTGCCGAAAGCATGCTGCAGTCACTTCACTGAATGGCAGGAACTGAGTCAAGAGAAACAGCTCAAGTCGGAAGTCCAACAATGAACATAGGTAAGAAAAAAATCTTTCTGAATTTTAGGAAAGTCGTTTTTGTCTCTTTCTGTGGTGACTGAATATATCAACATCACAAGCAATTAGATCCTCTGAGAAACAGGGCAGAAAATGTCAAGGTAGAATGTCCATGGCATTCTCTTCACTTTAGGGGAGTGGCTGTGGACTAAACTTATCCTAGGGAATAAATTCCAGGGGCAGGGGGAATTTATGCATAATTTATTTATGAATTAATGCTAGGCCTTGGTGGCTTCCTCAAACTCTCTTTCTGGAAAAAGTCAACCCTGGGGTATCTGGTTTTCCTCTTTCCCATTTGTTGTTCCCTGAGAAGTGCCGTAGAAGTGTGAGCAATGATCTTCTCCCTGAACGCCTGACCATGTAGATGTCATCACCATGTAGTGTAGATGTCCCCCATTCCTCATTTCCCCCCTAAAATGTGAAGGGTCATACTTGTTTCCCAGGTCCAACAGACAAGCACTTTTGTTGTCTTCACTCTGGCACAAGATACAGCAAGATTCAAAACTCCCTTTTTCTACTATTTGTCATATACCTAGGTTTTCGATAAATGCTGTATTACTTTATTCTCAGTGATAAAATATATCTGAAAGGGCACGGGGAGAAGTAACCTGGGCTGTGGTGTTGCTTTGTTTCAAGTGGACGGGTAACGGTTACTGATCACAACCTCCGACATGTTTGCAGTACGGCTTTAGTGCCATCACATTGCTTTGGACCAAATATTTGCACCTAGATAGGTGAATGAATTATAGTGAATGAACTGAAACTATGGTTTAGAAGAGAGCCAGCCAAGCTAGCTGCAAATGAGTTTGCTTTGGTACTGCAAGTAATCTCACAGCAAACAAGGCTGCATGATCTCTATGATCATTAAGTGACTCTTAGGGAAACAGGGATGGATGAGATGATTTCCAGCAGCTGAGTTCTCTGGGCTGGCTAATGGCTGGCACAACAAGATCTGAAGTGAGGGAGCAACTGAAATAAATCTTTGGACCCCTGTTAAGTGCCTTGCCTTAAGGCAGAGACCTTGGCAAATCTGTAGCCTGGTAAGACCTCGACCTGACCTCCAAGCTGGACCTCCCTGCCCGCACAGGTGGCAAATGCGCAGACCCAGGGCGTGTGAGGGGTGAAACAGGACCAGTTCTGCTACCAAGGGGCTTTCGGTAGCTTCAGGGTCAGGATTTGTTCATTACTGCATATCTGAATAGTTTAGAAGGGCCCTGTTGTAAGCCGTGTTATCTCTCCGGAATAGGATTGTGATAGGACAGAGGAAAAGAAGGTCATTATAACTCAAAATCAAAGTTGTTTGGAAAGAACAGCAAGTAAAATTAAACGCCTACTGAAAGTCTCTTAATGGAAACTATGCACGTAGTAGATAATGATTAATGACAAACCATGTGGCTCAAGAGAAATTATTGTATGGACCCATGAACAAGTTTTATATTTTGAGAGACACTTTCTGCTTTCCATTGTTTAGTTCTTTTTCCGTATACGTGTCTGTGTTTTGATCACTTTGGTCTCTTAGCTGGACTTAGTAAAGGTGTGAGCAGGATGGAAGGGGGGAAGACTTCTGAAGAAAAGAGAAGTCCAGGACACCATACAGGAATTGGTAGGGGTGACCGTGTAGAATACACTTTACCTGCTTAGTAGAAGTACAGCATCTAGATCAGAAAATGCAATTGACAAAATTTAAAGTCATTCTCTCATTTACATACAGGGCTGTTAATAATAGGGCTTTGTATATTTCTCTTATTCATACCTGGATTATAGCACAGAGTAAAGAAAATTTATACAGCTATTATCAGCTGTTCATGCCATCCAAGTCAGTGAACCTCTTGCAGTTGTATAGTATTTCTCTCAAACAGAGGTCAGATGCAGAGGATCCAACCCTGAAGAGCTAGTAGGGTCAGACCCACAGTCACGCAGTTCTTAGTTAACTGCAATTCCGTGATTTAGTTTTCAGTTGCCAATAAAAATCTTGCTGATTCTTTTAATTTATAGTTGAAGTAAGTTGAGTGTTTCAGACTAACTGGCCAGCCTGACTTAGCAAATTTAGAGAAGATAACATTCCGTTCCAACTAGATGAGGACACTGACCCTCTTAAAGAAATGCAGGGGGTTTATCTCATGGTGGTGCACAGAAACAGATTGTGAGGTTCGCATTTTTTTGCAGAAGCTGTTGGGGTGGAAGAAGTATTATTAGTTCCAATGTTTCTTTTCACAGCTGATGATAAATTATTAAAACTAAAGAGAAATACCATCCACCACATGTTGGTCCTGGTAGTCCATCAGAAAACCTCAAAAGGATAGAACTCACAGAGAGTTAAGTAACCCTGTAATATTAGCAGAAAGAACTGCCGCAGAAGTGCTGTTCTGTCAGGAAAAATTCCCCTTACTGTGGTACCCTGATATTCCACACCTGTCTTCTCAGTCAGGCACACTCACTAGCCTGATAGGAATTTGCACACGCTTAAAATCACAGCCATGCTTAGAAATCTGCTCTAATCCTGCAATCCTGGCTCTGTGAGCAGGCACTTCTGCACGCCCCCGCTGAAGGCAACAGAGCTCAGCGCAGGGGAGCAGTCTTTTCTTTTCAGAGTCAGTGCTCAGGTACACCTGAGGCTTTGTGTCACCGTAAGTCTGGTGATTGTGTTGCACACGTTTTTAGGAAAGGACATGGAATTAGTCCTTTGACTAGTGAAACATCTGTTTTGCCAACATGCCTTCCCATGAAATAGAAAAATAATTTCCGAGTCTTCTCTACTCATGGTGCATTGGGAACGAAGAGGTCTACATTTGTATATGAGCAGTTATGTGTGCCTCAGCTGCTGTCATCTCACATAAAAGAGCAGGGTTAAGCCTCACGGTCATTATTTAGTTAGTGATTAAGAATACAAAAGCCAAGAAAACACCTAGATCCTTTTGACATGACTTACCATCTCCGTAATGAGTTAGTTGTTTTAAAAGAAAACAGCTTATCACCGAACCAAGTAGCTCCAGCTAGGAGTATAGAATATAAAGAATACAGCTATATTTACAACTGCTTTGTGTGTTGGCATGCTGCTTCCAAATCAGTATTGGGTAAGAATCAATTTTGGATTATGGCAGAAAGGATTTCAAAGCAGTCATAAAATGTATTACAAGTTTAAGGAAATTTTCCAGTATAAAGTTGTTTTAGAATATTCTAGCTTCACCTTTAAAAACGCGAACAATTTTACAGTAAAACATTTTGTATTCTCCCTTTGATATTAGCCAAGTTAATTTTTTTAATCAGTTTACTTCTAGTTCTTGAGATAATAACAGGTGTGACTGAATAAACCAATAGATTTTTAAAGGTAAATCAATAGATTTCAAATGTTACATTATCACCCTTCGTAAAGTCAAAAATATACAGCTTGCTCTTTAATCTTACGCTCTGAAATTACAGCTTGCATGAGTCCCAGGAATTTCCAGAGTAGCTGATTTTAAGTCAAATGTGATTCATAAAAATTCTTGCACTTTAATGACTCTTGATTACTTGTCTGTTGTTTGTGGTCGGAATCTGAAGCAAATGATGATCTCATTTCCTTTAGGTATAATTCAGCTACTCAGGTTTCTTTGTTTATTTAAAGTTTTGTTCCTTTTCCTTGCTGCCTACTGTTCTTCTCTTATCTGTGTTGTCTGTGTGGGTAGAAGTAGCAGAGTATCAGCTGAGGCCACTGGACTCTCTCTGGATGCTTGTTGGTACTACTTGTGGCTTCGTGAGCAGCAGGAGTCGTCACTCAGCCTTCATCTCTGAACGAAGCCAGTGTAATCAAAACCTTGCAAACGCGCTTCAGTCACAACAAGCAACCAACTGTTGTTATTTTATTACACTAGGAGAGAATGTGAAGCTTTAAAACAATACGATCCCCCTCAAGCACAGCTTTTGGATATGCAAGCTGCATTTTTGAAGTAGATGACTGTGCTAAAAGTTGGCCATAGGTACAGGCTGAGCACCTTGAGCACCTGTGAAATCCCCGGTCACTGGGCCCGTTTCATTCACACGTAAAAAGCAGCTACTTGACGAATGTTCTTTTTTTGTATACAGTGTTTTGTTGTTTCAGTGAGCTGTCCGGATATGGGTATTTTTTTGAACAGCAGCGATCACGTCCGAGGATTTCTTCATCAGCTTGACGTGCACCTGCTTTAACTCTGCTTTGTGTCTCATTTAGCATTTATGAAAACCCATTGGTTATGAAAATCACCAATCTCTTTGACGTTTGTTGAAATTGCTCAGTTGAGACAGTGAATATCTAAAGCAAAGATTAGCCTGAGCTACAGATGTTGCATAGAGATCCTAAATAGCTTAAAATTATGTTTGCATTGAGGCCTAGGCCTATCTAGTTTCTAGTTGCTGATAGCACTGGAGGAAACCCAGAAAACTTGTGAGTCTGAAGCTAGAAGACAGGAAACAAATACAGGGTTTTTTAGGGATTAAGCTGTTCTTCTTTTAGTGATCTTAAGTTCTGAAGTAAGATATTTTTCAAGCGGATCCTGTCTGCCTGCCATTTACTGATCTGGAATAGCACACTGAAATAACATTGGAAATTCGCAGAAACAGCTGGCTCAGACTATGATTTCTGCAGTGCGTCAGTCAATCAGATTCACATTCCACAGGAAAACCAACAAACTGAGAGCGCGCCAGTTGGCAGACTTTTGGAGAAAATAGATTTGCTGAAATCTGGGAAGAAAGCAAATTTTGGGGGATGAGTTCTGCATGCTGAATCCCAGTGATGGCTTATCCAGGGAAGCGGCACACCCTAATCCCCTGTGCAGTACAGCCCAGGAGAGAACATTGGCACTGCTCATCTCCATTAGAGGCTGCCTGGGAAGATGATTTAGCATTCCACTCCTTGCTCCTCTGTCTTTGGCTTTTCCTACTCACGAAGGAAGATAAATGCTTAAACTGACATAGACAGCTCCTACCTACAAGGAAGGAAGCGGTGATTTTACAGGCGGCCCTGCCAAGCAGCACTAATACTCTAACAGGTGTCTTGGTGGAGAGGCAACTAATCGTTCCTGCTCTCCGCAGGGTGTGACAGGGAGAAAACAGCGTGTTGTGTAGGTCTCGCATCTCTCTGGTAGGATCCAGGGGCGCAGGATCCGTGGCAGGGAGCCCCATCTGCCTGGAGGGTGGGAGCTGGGCTGAGTGTATCCCCGGCTGCTCACCGGACATGCGGATCGCTTGCAGCCGTGGCAGAGAACTGTGCTACAGTCCTTAAATGCAGGATTCTTCTGACTGTAGATACCCGGGAACCATAATGGTGGGCAGCAGTACAAATTCTAAAGCATGAATTATCTAAATAAATACAAGCTACAGAAAAATAACTCTGTAATCATAACATTAATGACATTAGTCACAGACTGCTCTGTGAAATACTGAAAAAGCACTGAAGAAAGAGGACACCCCTGTGAAGTTACAGTTGGAGGAAAAGGATACCAGCTGCAGAAAGATGGGTGTGCAGAGAGCCCACAGGGCAATACTGCCTGGTGTGTCAGGCAGTCTCAGTACTCTTGCAGGTGGAGAACTGTTGAACAATTCAGAGGAAAAACAGTTTTAAGGAGAAAAAAAAAAAGTTGCTCCATGGGTGCTGTTGAACAACAGCATTCTTCCTGAATAAGCTCATAAAGAAACCATGCTGAGAAGAAAGGGGAAACAGAATTAACTCGGGTACTCTAATAATAGTGTGTATCTCGGATATTCTAATAATAGGACGTATCTTTTCTCCCACTCCTACGAATAGTTTGTCTGCAGTTTTGTTTTTTTCTAGTTGGCTTCCTGTAACTTACTTCTAGTATAGACACTGTGCAACTTTCCCTAATCTTTGTTTGCTGATTGCTGTTCAAAGTTTATAGAATTTACATAAATACACGTCTAAAGAAAGTCGTGCTGCTCTCCTGCAGGAACTTTAATACCTATCCTGTCTATAGCAGTTGCCGCTTTTATTGATGATCGAAGCAGACCAAAAAAAATAAAAAAGAGAGAAATTACAGAGCCTTCTGGTATATAATAAGCATAACAGAAAAAACTTTTAAAAACCCCCCTTTTTTTTTTTTTTTTTTGGCAATATAGCCTTTTTTTTTTTCATCCTTGTGCAGTCTTCCAGAGGGATGTTCTGGCGTATAGTAACCTATCATCAGTACCACCAAGGGTATTCCTGCCAAAAAGCAGAAATACTTACTTTCTGTCTCCATGGCTTTTCTTGGCAATGCTGACCACTTGTGCCTTTCTGTAATTTTTTTTCTTAAAACTGTTGGAAATTACAATATTTTATTCCTTCTGAAACATATTTGAAAAGAATTTGAGCAAAATATCTCAAATTGAGATACAACAAAGCCTCCCTCATTGTGACTTCTTGAAACAGCTTTGGAAAGCATCTCCCCTTTGTTCCCCAAGAGGTGTCAGGAGTATGCTCCCTTGTCTCTAAGGACCAGGCAGTGAGGGAGGGAGGAGATGGAGAAAGCAAGGTATAGAGCACAGCCCACGCGAATGAATCGGGAAGGCTCAGCACCTTGGGCCACATCCTGGTGCTGTTGTAGCCATGATCAGAAAGGCAGGGGGGAAGGCGGGGGGGAAGAGGCAGCGTTAAGTGTCATTTGCTTTTCAGAAACTGCTGTAGTTTAGCCAGGAGAAGAGTGAGAAAGAAGTGTTTTTAAGTAAGTAGTTGTCAGCAATGGAAGGAAAACTCGGCAGCAAATGGAGGTTGTGCTGGACAATATCAGAAGAGTTAGTAAGCGGGCAGTGAAGGTTGGGCACACAGGTTATTCAGGAGTTGTCAGCATCCAAAGGATGAGTGCGAGAGGACAGGCCTGGAGGGCATAGGTCTTGAGGTGCTCTGAGAGGGAGACCAAATTATGCGTGGTTGACTCGGTGTAGAACAGGTGGATGATACAGGATGACTTGATCAAAGAGAATTCCATAAGAGAAGCCTTTGCAGGAGCTTTTTTGAGTGCGGACAAGAGAAGTGGAATTGCATTTGTCAAGGCTGCTGGCAGGCAGAAAAGTTGCATTGCTTTCAATGATTGAGAACAAAGGTGGAGGGCAGTGGGTTTGGACCCGAAAGGACCAGGAGCTCTGTTATAACTAAGCTGAGTCTGATCTTACGAAAGGTCTTACAAAAAGTGATACCAGAGACATGTGCGGATTTACTCTTTGACAGGGTGAGGGAGGTCTATGGTAGAGGGGTAACATCACCTGCATAGAGATGGCAAATTAGTTTGTGTTTCCAAGTGATATATAAAATGAAGAAAAAAAGGGAACCGAAAGGCAGCCATTTCAAGGCAAGAAGCGTTGAGTTAGAAGAGTACGAAGAGAGACGGTGAAGGACACAGCTGTGGAACATGGCCAGTGCTGTGTAAAGGGCTCCCAAGCCCAGGAGAACAAGGACAGAGTTCTGCTTCTGAACAGTTCCAGGGAGGACAGCTTCCGCTCCATGCAAAGGACAGAGCAAGATTGGAGAAAGCCTAAACTGGAGTTGGAGGAGAAACTCCACGGTTACGGTTATATTTGGTGAGCTCTGAAGTGATCAGTGTATGAAGTAGTTGCCAGTAGTGTAAAGAGTGGGCTATTGCTAAGGTAAGACAGACTAGAGGAAAGAACTGGATTTTCCCTCCCAGCACCTGGTGATGAACATTCACATTGTAGTCCAATAGGAAAGCTTTTGCCAGCCTATGTGAATTCCCCTGAGATAAATGGAAATTTCTAATATGGTCTGTGTAACACAATTCATTATATGGAACTACTTCTATGAATAAGCATTACTCAGTGGGAGTAAGGAACGTCCGTACAAATCCTAGGCTACTGTATTATGCTGCACTGGATATTACTTTATCTTACACTGCACTGAATACTATTTAAAAGAAAACTAGCTTGTGGAGATCATTGTCTTCTATTCATTTCAACGGACTAGGTCTGGGTCCCAAAATATCTGCTAAATCAGAGACCCAAACCCTCTTCTGAAATACACATCTATAAGCTCAGTTAGTCCATAACGTGTTTATACTGGTGTAATAGGGATTAGCATTTGGCCTATAATAACTCATCACTATTTTCTTTTGTCCATAAAATTATACAAAAAAGCCCACTGTAAACGTGTGTTCCAATGGAACAGCTTTTCCTGGAAAGCTACCTGGTTACTCATTGTCTCCTGGGCCTTGCAGATCTCCCATTTCTCTCTCTGCAGGGCCCCGTTCTCATCAGGAAAAAATGGAGAATGACTCCTGCCCGAGGCCACCCTCTTCACTGTAAAAGCTGGAAATTCATGCCTTAGGCTGACAAGAGCCTGCAGTTCCAATCTTTCCTTTCAAGGTAACTGCAAAAAATAGGTGCTGCTGCTGCCGCCTCTTTTGTCAAGCTCCTGAGAAGATAACTTGATATGAGTCTTAAGGGAGGAAAGGGTGTTCCTAGTGCAGCACTGAATGTCAGTCGTGCAATGGCTTTACAAAACATGAGCTCATATATCACAGGACACGTTAAATGTTTTTAGGGCTGCTCTCATGGGACGTAAGGACATCAAATACCTACCTTAGGCATTCTGAACCAGGAGAAGCATCTTTTTTAAATTATTATTTTTCCATGCCTAAATTTGATACTTGTGGGAATTAAGCTCATAAGAGCTTAAGATTTTCAAGCTAAATTCCAAAAAAGGCAATGTAGGCTACTATGTCACTTGCTTCAGATACTTTTAGGTGATTAATACTATTCCTCTGCCTTTCCTTCTCCCCACTGTGTGATTCATATCGAAAAAGGAATTGATCTTGTCTTTGACAGTCTGGCTATACATGAATAGGCGATTCCACAATAGTATTCGGTGTCAGGCAGAAGTGGTTGCTTAGATGCTCCAACCATGTCACTACATTAATATTAGATAATTCCTCAAAGTGAGGTTCATTAAAATGACAGTACTGCACAGTGATGGTTTCACAGCTCTCCGTTCTGGAGCTAGATAATTTGGCACACTAGGACCTCTGTGTTTCTCTGCATTGCCTTCTGTAGGCAGGTTTGTCATTTTTTCCCTAGCTGTGATATATACCGAAAAGACTGATTCCTCAAAAATGGGTGAGAAAATGCAGAAAAGGAGGAAAGACAAAATCATTTAAGGAACAAAAGGAAACCACAGTTTGAGCATGTGACATTCAAGTCCGTGTGAGCATGTCTATCAAGTATTGTAACTTGAAACAGCTTGTGTAAGTAACTTAAGCCTAGACACGCAGGCAGACTTGGCCTTAAGTATCTTCAAACAAACTGTCAAAAATATAAATACAAGCTCTGACTAATATGTATCTACAGACACTTCAAAAGGTGAAAGAAATATTATAAACTATGTTTTGGTTATTAATAAACAACATGGAAATTTTCCAGCAATTTAAAAAAAAGTGAAAATAAGAATAGATACATGAATACCTGGTGTGACTCACGTTATGAGAGGATTTCTTCTGATGTTAGATGGACCGATGCTACCGAGCCAGTAGAGTCCCAGGAGCTGTGACTCATCAGGAGCTCTGGGGCACCTTTGATGTGACAGGTAGATCTCTGAACCGTGACATGAGATTTACCTTTCAAAGCAATAGTAACACTTGTTTGAAAGAAGTCTTTCTAGGAAGATGCGGAGACAGAAAGCTCAGCAGCTGGAAGTCAACATCGTATTTTCTTTTTACTTCTTGACAAAATAAAAGTGTTCCTTGCTTATAAGCAGGTGATTAACAATAGGATTATGTCCTTGTGTGATACTCTATCCCAAAGCCTTGGCATGGTAGACCTTATGCAATGACCGAAGGAAACACTGAACACATGAGTTCTTGTATAATAGTATTGCTATCTCATCTCTGCTGAAACCTGTATTCCACAGCAGGGCAATCTTCTGTGGCATCATGTTGGTTTCTTAAGATTCCTGTACAGCAACGTTGTGGCTATGGGAAATTCCATAGTAACCTACTTAGAAGCTGAAGTTTTGGGTATATAGGAATATTCTGAATGCTGTGGATCTACTTGGGCTGCCTGTATAAGCTAAAAATGATACCCACTGCACAAGATTTGGTTCAGATCTTAGCTCCTGGCACATACACAGTCCCCTTATGTCATCTGAGAATTTATGATTTCATTTTCAAGTTTCCTAGTGGTTCTTGTCTTTGTTATTCAGACATAGAATGAGAGCTCAATGCTGTTACTCTATCAGCAAAATAATGTCCCAGTTTCTTGTGCACAAACCTTAAGAAGGAAATTTGTATGTGTTAGCAGTTCAAGGCTAGGCTTACACTGTTGTTTTCTCCTATACTGTTGTTCTCTATCCTTTTGGACAGTCTTCTTCAGAAACCTGGTCAGTTGTGTCTCCAGACTAGTTCAATCTTTGGTCATTCTCAGAATGAGAAGTATTTTACTGCTTACTACCAGTTAAGGCAGATACTTGATGTGAAACTGGCTTTTTTGGCAGGCGCGTAGATAGTCAAATGTATTCTAAATAAGCTCTCAAATGAGAATAGTTACAACTGGGCTGACAACGAGAAGTCTAAACAGAAGCATCTATTGCTTCTGAGTACAGCTTTATTTCATGCATATTCCTAGTACTTGTCAAACATTTATTTATATAAGCACAACTTGCCAAAACTTTTGCTAATGGAAATCATAGGAGGAGAGTGCCTGGGCTTGGCTGGGTTGCAGAAACAGCTCTGCTGTCCCGCGTGCAGCTGAAGTGGTTAGTGCTGGCATGCAAGCGTGGCCTCATGATAAACCTCCTGATCATCACTGGGAATTAACCATTTAGCTACTTGCAGCCAACAGTCTATCGCCAAGAGGAAGAGACTACAGTCTTTCTTTTGCGTATCATGAGAACAAGTACATTTGCCAGCACTGTTGACCAGAGACTTAGCAATGAATGTATGAGCTGGGACAGTCACGTGCCACATGTGCGCATGACATTACTTGTGTAATTTCTGATAACAGTACCATGTAAAATTCCCCTGCTAGTACTTTATTTGTTTTTAAAATGTGTAATATTACAGTGATCTAAGAGTTACTCGTTTTGTTTTTGTTTGTTTCTAAAAGTGTCGTATGGCCTAAGATATGGAAATCCATCTCTCAGAAAGTTTTAGCTATCTTGACATTTCTGATAAGGAAAAAATCATCCTATTCAGTAAGATATCCATTCTGTTCTAATGAAGTGCTTTGCAGCAACATTGACGAAGGACATAAAGCAAGAGAAGTATAAACTATTGTATAACACATATGAAACTCTACTGCATTTGGATAACTTCATTCCAAGTCTGTGGGATGGAATAGCACGTTTTGTTCAAACACTACACAAACTGCATATGTTCTGCAGCTTCGTTGTCTGAAGTTGTGAGGTTGATTCTCAGTTAACCAGCCAAACGCTCCTTCGAAATACTCCAGGCAGGAACAGTCCTGCAGGAAGTGGTGTTTGTGATTCAGTAAACGGCACCTTGCCCACTGAGTCAGCGTTGAGCCAGTGTCAGAATGCCTTTCTAGACTGTGCAATATAAAACTAAAGTCCTGACGATCTGTGGCTACTGGGAAATTCATTGAACTATTGACGAGAATAGGGATATTAACCGCAACATCCCAGATTCCAGACAGGGAAAATTACAACTTTCCCCTCCTTACTTCAGTGGGAGAATAATTCTCCTTTCCTCTAAGCTTTTTCCTGAATTTAGCTGGTCACCATCCTGTGGGCATGTTGGAAGGATGAGTGCCACAAGTCAGACATGCAGTCTGTCCTTCTGTGGGCCCTGCTGGAAGTGCCAGGCTTGGCACCTGCAGTTTTGCAGTCCCATGACTTATCCCACTTGGAGACTGTCTTTCAGACAGACATCATCACTGTAACCTGTCTGAGCTTCTTCAGCTAGTTCAGTTTTGCAGCTGAAGGCATGCACTGAGGCATTTGCAGTACATTTCCTCTCAGGACTCGTGACCCGGTGGATGTGCACAGTGACTCAGAACAGCCTTCTCTAAACAAAGTCTTCATTTATGGATAGGAATTGAACAAACCTCAGCAAAGTTTAAGCTGAAGATGCTCCTCGCGTGATCTTTCCTACTGGCTTTCATATGTCCAGTACAGAATTCTTTTCTACTCAAGAGGTTTTCTGGTTTTGGGGTTTTTGTTTTTGTTTTTTTAAATCCTATTGATATATAGGGGAAAAAAAAAAGTCACAGCTTTACAACTTAAGAAAAGTAAGTCCTCAAAACAGATGTCTAATGTCTTTCATCTGCAGACAAATTTATGTGAAGGTTTGTGGCAGCCAATTTTGGTACCCAGATTTACAAAGTAATGCCAGAAGCTGCTGTGAAAGGTCACAGCTTCAAATCTGAAGTTTTCCAACAGGCAGCATAGGTGCTGTGATCCCGCATGTAATTGATGACATGCTTAGAATTGAAAATTAGAAATCTTTTTCATGCTTAATTTTTCACAGAATTTTTTTTATCATTTTCCTGATTTTCATTTTTTGTAATTACTAAGTGATATCTACCTGCATATGAGTTAATTGTAGGGAAATTTTAATAGGACTCTTGGTAACACTTCTTTTGGACTTGCTGACATTATTGGTAAAATCATTACTAACTACAGATAAATGGTTCAAATCTTGTAGCAGGAAGATGCGTTTTGGACCATTTAGCTAACTGTAATCTGTACCTAATGGTTAACTGATTTCTGGAGTTATGGAACATCTTAGTTGTTAGGTAGCTCATTTAGCAGGTGGGTGTAGGTGGAGTTGGTCAATGTGTGAGTACCTCCGTTAATGCTGGGATGTGTTCACACATTAGACGTATTGTCTTGGCAAGAAGATGCAGTCCATGAAGGGTGATGCAGTAGCTGTCACAGCAGAGAGAGGGACATTGGCATGCAAGATTCAGTTCCCTGGGCAACTCTGAGCACCTGCTGGAACTGGGCTTGTAGGTCCAAGCCCCTTTGTTCTTAAAGGAGTAAATCATTCCATCAGAGTGAGGAGTAGGACATTACTCGAATGTGAGAAACAACGGCAAGATTTCACTCTGAAGCATGATCAAGAAGTTCTCTCGGTGTCATATAAAGAATGCAGTGATCATGCACAGCACACCGATTAATCCTAGTCTCTCCCCTTCCCCTTCCTTATCTTTCCTCCACCCTCCAAAACAAAATTTTCCACTCCATCATGAAGGAAGTGAGGGAGCCTGGATGCTACCCCAGGAGAGAAAGCTAGAGGAAGGGCTGGGTCACTTAGTCAAGCAAAGGGGAGGAGAAGGAAATGGTCAGTGAAAAATAAGGTTCTAAATACGGGGCTTTGGACTAGAAATGTGTTGAAACACTTCTAAAGAAATGAGAAAATAGGATAATATAGGCAAAGCAGTTTAATCATATGCGATTAGTAACAGGAGCTTTCAAAGTCTGCGGTCTTGTGTGAAACCAACTGCCAGCAACATAACACAGAGTGCCAGTTCTCACTATGTGTTGAACCAGAAATGCCAATCATTATGAAATTCCTGGTATCCCTTTGCCCTTCCCACATAGCAGCCTGCCTACACTGGAGCTCACTGGTTGACCGTAACTCCATTTTGATCAGAATCCCTCCTGATGCCTTCATCCGTCATATCCTGCCTGTTGCAGCACCTTTCCTTGTGGCTTTTGTCTCCCCCTCAGATATGATGATTTAGGCTGTTTACGTGCTGACAGTTTAAAAAACATACAACAAAAGAAATTGATCATGTCATATCCAGTGACCGTACTGGTGTGCGTTGCATGTGTATTAGTGTCTGTTTATTTAAAAAACATAGTAATTGTTGGTCTTTGTACTGTGCAAACATACACTAATGTATTTCATGTTAGCCCATCCTAAGTTAGGTAGGTTTTAATTCAATTTTTCAAATTCTGCTTGTTTTAAAATGTTGCTTTAAGAGTATTTCTTCAGCTAGCACATTTCCTGCCTGTACTTCTGTGAACATCTATAGAAGCCAAGCAACCTGTTTGTGAGCACGTTAGGGTTTTGTACGTGCATCACTCTCACTTTGTAACGCTGAAAAGACTTACACAGTGCAGAAAATTAAAAACTTTAAAAAGCTCTTCAGTCAGAAATGTTATATCTGTATTGCCATAGGGTGCAAGCTCACAGAGCGCAGATGATGCTCTGGGCTATCTGGTGAGAGCAGTGGGATCTCAGACAGTGGGGTCCCTCTGCAAGCACTCTGGCTTCCTGACAAATTCTGCTCTTAGGGACCAGCGAAAGAGAACTGAAAAAACCAGTAATGTTGTTATTTTGAGATTTTATGACTTGACTTCATCTTTCCTAGCCTTCAGAGAACAGTGAAGATACAGCTGTCATGCTGAAGCAGTTACTCATTTCAAGTTGTGGGGAAGGGTTGGTAGCTGAAGACTTACTGGAAAGGGCTGTTACCTTGCCAAGTAACTAGATAGCTCAAACCCCTTCTAACTTTAGCTTTAGGGAGATTTTAGGGAGGTTATCAGTGGAAAATCATTGAGCAAACAAAAGGCATTGTCCCTTCCTGTACTGAACCTGGTCCATGAAGAGGATTTGTTGCCACTTCCTGCACTCTGCTGTTTCTAAACCTCATGAGATCATGAACAGGCAAAACTGTTATGTGTCTGAATAAGGATTGAAAGGGCAGGCTTATTTCAGCCTGGCACTGGAAATGCAGGTTGGAGATAAAATAGCTAAGATGGGGCATTTTTACTGCTTGAGAATCCAAGCATGTGTCAGCGCTTACGGTTTGTGAGCATTCGCTGAGTTTTGCAAGGAGATGAGTACTTGACACCACTCCTTGGTGTGTGTTTACATTACTCTTCTACAACTCATTTGCTTACAGTGGACCTCTTTGCTTTGTGCAGCCTGATCAGCAAATAAAAAGTAGATGCTGTCTCACTTGGCTGTAAGTGTTTTAGCCAGCGTACACACAGCTCTGTGGGATGAAGATTAAGAGATACTGAAGGTCGAGCATGTCCTTTACCCAAAGGTCTTTTGGGGTTTTCTGGGGCAACTTCCCCATTTCCTTCAGATACATAAACAAGAACACCATGTTTAGTGGCAGCAGGAAGTTTCTGTTTCTTTTACTTCCTGGGAAAGAACTTTTCTTCATTCTTTCTTTCCTGTAGCAAGCAAAGCTCTTCTAGCAGATTCTTCCCCAGTGGTTCACCCTGCTGAGAAACAATTGTCAGGTCAGTTCTCTGAAAGCAGCTAATTGAGATTGTTTGCAGGTGCAGGATAACATCATTACGTTTCACAGTTCCATATCTAGCCATGAGATTTCTTTCTGAAGTGTGTGGCAGTAGGCATGGTCACCAGATAGAGACCTCTGTCATCCGTGTTAGTCATCTAGCTGAAGATGGAGCATCTTACCTGACTCCGCCTCACACATTTACTTGCCTTAACTTCTTATCTATAAATGTAGGGGGGAAGTAAATTTTTCAAGGTCATAAGCAGTCAGGGTGAAGAGTAGGACAGACACCTGCCTTTTATTCCAGTGCTTGAATTTTGAGGCAGAGGTTTCCCAAAGTGCTGCCTGAAGAGGACGGGGTTATTATCTAGTACAGGACCTCATCCTGTTATTTCCAGCTGCCTTAAAAAAAAAAAAAAAACACCTTAAAATTTTGACACCTAGCAATGTGAAAGCATACAGAGCAGCCAAAGAAATGGAAGCAAAGCTCAACCATCTCCCCTACACCTCCTCCTCA
The DNA here is from genome assembly GCA_013398295.1 of Chionis minor. Lineage (NCBI taxonomy): Eukaryota > Metazoa > Chordata > Aves > Charadriiformes > Chionidae > Chionis > Chionis minor. The sequence goes on from VZSF01006565.1 coordinate 1,291,606, forward strand.
GGCTTCAGGGGATGAGAAAAGTAATTTTTAGGCCCAGTAGGTATCAGTACTCATCAGCAATTGTCAGGAGTACCACGGATAGCAGAGACAGGAAACATTAATTTTCTTGAAGCTGCTGGAAACAACCATATCTTTAGCATTACAGACATTTATTCATATCACTTACTGCACTTTCCTACTCCTTTTTTGAATTCCTATGAGTAGCCAAGGAGGTCATGAATATGAATGAGAGATAAGCATATGACATCAGCTATGAAGGAAGGTGTAGGGACACGTCCCTACTGAGGTGTGATTCTCTTGATCAGGATATTCCTGAAGAGTTCTTCATCCTTTGATTGTCCGTGTTTCATGGATAAAAAGTCAAATAATTTAGAATGGATTATATTAGAACTTAAGTTCATCATCTCTAATGGAACTTCATACAAATTCAGTTCCTTTTCATTGTCCTTGTTTTAAAATACAGTGTCAGAGATTATTATGACTCTTTTTCTCTATTTTCTCTAACGTGGCAGAATTGATCTCTGTTTCCACATTCCGTTTTTAAATCACAGAATCACAGAATGTTAGGGGTTGGAAGGGACATCTGGAGATCAGCTAGTCCAACCTCCCTGCCAGAGCAGGTTCACCTACACCCAGTTTCAAAACAGGGGAACAAAGAGTTTATAGTTTTGACCTTACAAGAACTAGAAGGTGCGAGACATCCTGAAACTTGTTCAGTTTTGGAGGTGAGCAGGCAGGAATGAGTTTCAGACTGTGAAGTTGTAGTCCACTTCAATTCTTTCTACTAGTAAAGTGAATTATTTTGCCTACACAATAAATACATTTGATTGCGTTCAAGAAAAAAGCATTACTCCTCTCACATAAATAATTTCAGGGAGGCCTTCTAAGAAAAACAATTATTTTTGTGCAGCTGCTTGCCTCGAAAAGTAGCAGAATGTTGCCTAAAGTATTATTCCACAAAGACCAAAAGCATCTGCCACACCTGTAGAAGATGTAAAGAGAAACAGTTCCACAGGGCTCTTCTTTCCACGGCGCTGGAGCGGTAGGATAGGAACTAACCCTATTGCCAGCAGGATCTGTTCGGGAGGGAAGTGTCCTTCCTTGGAGTTCCAAACAGATCAATAAACCAGCTCTCACCTGAAAGTAAGGTGGAGCCAGCTATTACCTCACAAGCAATGATAAATGAAAGACGTTTGTCTTTCTCATATTCATTCTAGAAGATATCTGACATGCAAAGGTCATGGGTTGAAATGACATCATGTCCTCACAGGGAAGAAATCCTGGCTTACTCCAGAGACATGCAGAGAGAGAGGTTTCTGTAATATATTTGAAAGTAATCCATGTTAATAGAATAAAAAATTTTCAAACTCTAAATCAAGGGACCTAATTTCCTGTTGCTGCATTAAAAAACAAGGTGCACAACATATTCTGTTTTATCCTATTACGGAAACTATTTGTTTTCACCCTTCCAAATGAGTCAAAACTTGCAAAGGCACATGTTTGAGGAAATTCTAGCCGTATGAATTTCTCAATAAAATGCTCTGTGTGTTCTCAGTGCTAGTCTGTAACATCTCAGAAGTGACCAGTGCATCCTGCTGCCTGACGTTGTACGGGCATTTTGTGACATTCAATTTGAACACATTCTGTGTAAACAAGAGGGGCTGTTTAGTTTTGTTTAGTTTCAAAAGATTTTTAAAGTTTGATAAGAATACTCCAGTGAGCTGGAATAAATTCCCTGTGGAACTCAAAGTCATTTTTGGTTTATCTTGTAATCTAGAACTGATACGGACAAGAAGTATGACTCTAAACACAGCTGAAATTAATTAAGATACCTTCTTGGTTAAAAAGGAAAGAATAAGGTCTGGGCGGGCTTTTTATGTTTTTTGAAATAAAATAGTAGAAATTCTTAAAATTCTTTAATTAGTAGCTGAATAACCAAAGGGATCATTCAAATTTAGGAAGACTGAGGCAGGTAACCTCTTAGTTATTGTGAAAAATATTGAAATAAACAGGCTTTGGAGGAAACATATGTTGCTGTCACGCACCATGACCAGTTCTTGCTAGACTTGACACACATTGAGAAACATGGCTGTTTTAGGGAAGAACCTGAAAAGAATGAACACTAAATGTTCATTTCACAGGATGTTACTGATTTGTATACTTTAAGGTAAACTCCCTGCAAACTGTATCTGAAATTTCCTGTTTGTGGTAATCCAGATGTGAAGCACAGTTTGTTTAAGTATTCCTAAGGTAGCTTTATGCTTGCTAACTTAGCTACATCTAGTATATATCCATAGTTTTCATTGTTAGGTCTGGAATCCCTTTTGGGTGCGCACAGCTGAAGCTGCCACAGCTGAAGATTCACGCTTAAAGCTTCTTGGGATCATAGAATCATAGAATGATTAGAGTTGCCCTTGTTGCCCTTGATGCCCTGGCCAGATTTAATTCTATCAGGGCTTTAGCTTTTCTAACCTGATCCCTGGCTGCTCAGACCATTTTTCTGTATTCCTCTGTCTACAGAGGGTCTGTCTACACAAGTTGCAATGCCACTTGATTGCAGACAGATTCAAAAGTGTGAACCCCACTCAAGCCTCCGTTGCACAGGCATCCAAGTTACAACCATTGCCAAGTTGCTTTTCTGTGAGCTGCACCACTGTCTCAAATGTGTCGAGCATGTCTTGTTGATCCCCCGTTCTCCAGCACATCTCTTACACCAAGGTTTGCAAATAGATCTTCTGAGCAGCACTATCCCGCTGTCTGGTGAAATGCCAACCCAGTGATGCACTGATCCAGCTTTCAAGCATAAAGGTAGTGGGGCAAGTTAAGTTCTCATCTAAAGCATGTGTGTTTCCGTGTCCTATAGAATTTTTGTATCTCGGTCCTGAAATCAGTCAAGCTGTAACGGGCTTCTGACATGCTGTTTGCTGAGGAACATGTAACATATTGTTTTGGGGAAGCATGTGATAAAATTGCTTGCTTGACTTTATAGTGCAGGAAGCCCTTCATTAAATCAGTCACCAGAAGAGGAAAAGCAAGCTAGTATGAGCAAAGTAGCTGAGTGATGGAGGATTATGAATTAGTCATATTTACGGTAGGATGTTGTATTTACAGTAGGATGTGTTCCTAAGATAGGTGTCTGTGGGTGCTGTTCTCTCTGAAATTTATGTGAAAGGTGTTGATGACTTGTCCATTTTCCTCTCACCTCCTCTCCTGCCCTATGGACAGTTGTCTTACCACGTTCAACTGTTTTGCCCAATTCTCTCATTGTGGGCAATCTTCCTGAACAGCCCAGAATATTCTCCCACAAAGATACCCTTGTGCTATCAGAGTCACGCCCAGCAAAGAGCGATAACCCAACTCCCCTTTCATCAACGCCTCCATCTCTCATGGGTTTTGCTTCCTTCTTCTCCTCAGTTTGTTTGCTGCATGTAGCTATCGTGGTTGCTTATATTGATTGCTTTTCTGGTCAACCTGCTGTGCAGAGCTGTGAACGTCACTTTGTGTCACTCCACAAAGACAGGCAAAAAGGAATGGTATGCTTTACTTCTTTCCTAGCTGTACGTTAAATATTGTTGATTTGGGTACGCATGTGAACCACCAAGTTAGTCACAGTAGAGATTGACTACAAGAGGGAGGGAATCACAACTTGCAAGCCTAGCAGGCACCTTTCAGCCTGTTTTTATAAGGCAAACTTATTATCATCTATCAAATCATGAAATAATTGCAGTGGGGTTTTTTTGAAAGCATGCAAGTTTGGAATAGTTAATGTTTCCTATGTGTCTTGGTTTCCTAAGCATTTCTATCTGATGAGAATTCTGCAGACAATAACCAGTGCCATTCTCTAAAATAGGTATAGTGAGAACTCTTGCCACTGTTCCATAACTGCTGAAGTAGAGGTAAAGCTCAGAAATGACAGAAATGGCTCACATTACCAACTGGGCTGAAAATTCAGGAACACCAAAGTTTTTGCTGTTGTACCTGGTCCCCAGACAGCTTTTCAGTGTGAAACCGGCATTCCCAGATGGACTAAAGAAACTGTTGCACTGTCCACAGTCTTAAATTATTTAATAGACTCAACCAAAACTTCTCATTAAAAGTATATAAACATCTTACCTTTTTAACTGTCAGATGGTTCAAAACCAACTTAACCAGTTATATTTGCAAGTTCCTGCTTATTGTTTCCCATGGGCAAAGACATAGCCCAGGGACATGCAATCTTGACAGTTGACAGTATTGTTGGAAAGATACTGTGGCAGTACCAGATACGGTGCTTGTCACACTACGTTTTAAAAGTAAACTATTCAGGTTACTATAGGAAGAGAGCAGCATTGCAGTTGTGTTACTAATGCATGAATATTACTGAAATAATTTGAAAAATTTCTAGAAAAATGGTAAACATATTCTACTGTGATGAAGTAGCTCAGTATCGGACTGGTCATTAGGCTGATCATTTACAAATAGTGAGTCAAAATTTGTCCCTAGCTACACCCTCACAGTTCCACTGACGTCACTGTTTGTGACCTTCAAACAGTTGTATTCATAGCTATCAATGATGGAATTAGGAAATGCAAAGATGGTGGTATTATATGCTGCCTCTACAGAATCGTTAGCTGTAACAGTAAGAGCTCTGATTATAAGAATACAATTAGTAGGACGAAGTAGCACTAACAGTCACAACAACCAGATAGTTTTCAGTGGTGCTTTTGGTCAACAGGGGCTCCGTTTATTTGTTTTTTCTCTAGTGAAGATGGCCAACTATTTTCAGCCCCTGGAGATTAACTGGGAAGAAGGTTATCCAAGTTTCAGCCTGGTTTCCAGTCAATCCATTAAAAATTTCTATGACTAAAAAGACAACTAAAAGTAGTATATGATTTGCCTTTCTCCTTAAGCAAAAGTGAAAGTGTTTAAGTGCTTCATAGTTAGTAAGCCAGCTCTTCTTTTGCCCTTTTTAAGAACAAGAGGCAAAATGAAACCAACGTCCATAAAACCTGGCGTACACACTTTAAACTGGGGGAGAGACCAGCTTGTTGCTTTTGCTGCTCCCAGGTGTATGTGAGGGCTGGAAGGAAACCAGTGGCAGGGACTGGTACAGCTGAGAGGACGTATACCCCTCGCTGCCAGCCGGAGCTGCCATCTCACACCCCGAGTCTTCCTCTCGAGGCAACCACAGGAGCACATCTGATTGCTTGCTTCATCTGGTCGTTACTCATTTCCAGTTGTGCCCTCCCAATCACCTGCTTTGGGCAACTGACAGCATTTTACCTATACCAAAACTGACTCCACTCAGAAATGTAAGAAGAAGTCTCCATGAAAAGTCTTTAAGTTCTCCTGACTAGTCTTAGAGTTAGATTTCCTTAATACATGGTCTAGACTAAAAACCCTGATAAGCATACTACATTCGTGGCCGATACCAGCTGTAAATTGCATCTGGTGTTCTGGATAGACAATAGTATGAATAAATGGTTTAGCTGCAGCAGGAGACAACAAAAGTTTAAATTACCTTGCTTATAGGTCAGTGGGAAAACAGGGTGTAGATGTAAAGTCTTGTGAGTTCCATTCCAGGACTCTACTTATAGGTATTTTCAATGAAATCACATGAGCATTGAAGTCCCCCGAGGGCCATGTTTGTGACTGTGCATGATTTGTTTGGGTTCATTATTTGCATTTTTAATGGCTCCATGGTGAGCTTGACCAGTAGTCCCCTTGACTATTATTTCTCTTTCAGAGAATATTAAGACAAGTAGCCTCCTGTTCTAAAGGCTATGGAGTAGTTTGGGGAAAATAGATAAAGATCAACAACCCGCCTTGAAATTAAGACCTTTTCAGATGGCCAGATTTCTGACTTCCATATCAGCCTTTTCGTGGAAACTTCAGGCTTATTATTTAAAGTAAACGATAAATGTTTGTATTTCCATGTTGTTGCATACTCTGCATTCTTTCACAGCGTTTAATATGTTCCAGTTTGTAAATACAAGCTGCTACAGGAATGTTTAATACTTACTAATTGGAACAGACTTGTTTTTTCATGAAGTTTGAAATAAAGTGGCACATCAGTGCAAAGTCTACAGTTCTCCCTCAGCACTTGGGACATGGCATTTCCTCGCATGCTTGCTGTCTCTAATGGACGGGAAGGAGTTCTGGGTAATTCATGGTGGATTAGTTTAGTTTGGGTGTGGAGTGATTTTTAAGGTTACATAAGGGACCCCAATATGTGTGGTCTATATTTAGAATAAAAAAGCTAGTGAAACTCAAGTGCCATGCTAACAGGTGATTCAGGTCCATAAAGTGTATGGAATTACAAGTGCTGCATTTTTTTTTAAATGTGTGCGCTTCGGTTCACCCCTTTTAAAGATTCTTGAGCTGGCACTTAAGTTTGATGAAAAGTTGACTTAACTGTCTTAAGCTGACCACCCAAAAACATATTATATCTTTTTTTCCAGGTAATTTTTGAAAGCTGTTGCAATCTATACGTATTTTCTGGATTTGGTCTTTCAAAAGCCTACATTAGTACAGTATTTTGTTGTCTTAAGTATTTTATAATTGCGTAGAAAGTCACGCTTTCAAAAAATTCACAATTCAACTAATACACCATTATTTGGTAGAACAGCAAATGAGAAAGTAAGGTATGGGAAGTTCAGCTGGCTAGATCAAGGTCATAACAATGAAATCTGGAAAGAGAAATCAATGGCAGTACTAGAAAGATTTCCCAGATCATTTCCATCAGCTGCAAAGTCAATTCCTATATATCTGTTTTCTTGAAATAAACCGTGCTCATAGACATCTGCCCACCTAATAGATTTCCGGAGATGTGTATTGGATTATTGACAAATTGAGATCTCCAGTTTTAAAGATGACATGGCTATCAGAAACAGTCTGTGCTATGGTGTGATACGGTGTTAATTGCTGTGGAAATTAGGGGTTTGCATTTTATTGTCCAGTATATTAACTCAGTTCCTCCTTGTGAGACATTAGAGTAAGTCAGGAGATGATACAGCGTATCTCTGATCACTGTGAAATGATGAACAAATCCGTAATTTTAGCTATTTGGAACAAGGACTGCCACAGAATACAGATGTTAGTGCAACCAAGGCCCGTGTTTGAAGAAACTTAAAAGTGCCTTCATTTTCTGGTTTACAATGGTAGGTTTGAATTAGCAGCAAAAGCTCCAAACTTCTGTAGAATTCCTGCCTCTGAGCTGGAAAGATGAGTAAAGAACTTCCTGCACATAAATCCCTATCGTTACTCCCTCAAACCTTTACGAAGTTCATATAACGTACACGTCTCACGTGCCAAGTATCCAAAGGGATGGAAGCATTTCAACATCTGCTCTCAGTCGCTCATTTTCATTTTGATATGTCTTCTGAGGGCAGGAGAAAAGGCTAAGGACTTGCTTGTCTTTCTCTTGCCCTCAAAGCGTAGGTGACTGAAGGCTGCATTTTTTCAGGCCTTAAGGGCATGGCTGGTTTGAGTACTAATAGGAAATGTTAAGTGAACTCCAAGATGCTTTGCTTTGAGAAGAAAAGGTACTGCCCCAGAGATCTAACAAGGGTAATACAAGAATAATTAGGAGATATAAATCGAGCAGTTTTCCTCTGCTCCACATGCACAAAGACTCCTCAAAGTCAAAAGGAAGAGGGGTATGTTGGAAGAAAGCAAATACCATGTCCTGCTGGGACAAGAGAAGGTACAACGGAAATGCTAGTGCCCGCTAGAAAGAGTAGAGAGGTGTGTTTAAGGCTTGTTGGGAGGAGGAATACTAGTTTGATTCTGATAAAACCAGCATCATTCTGAAGTCTGGATAAACATTCAGACCTTTTGGACCATGGAAGTTGGTTACTAACTTTCAGAATCTTTATGGTTTTGTCAGAATGAAGCTAAACAGAATTTGAAACCTATTTGCTTTTTCCACTGGTCAAAACAGTGCTTACTCCTCTTCCCCAAAGAACTGCTTGCTTCTGGTACCGTGCATGAAAGCCCATCTCCCTTTTCTTTCAATGTCTACTGGCCATTATTGTATTTATGTATTTAATGTAAAAAAGTAATGTAGCTAAAATAAAACAGGAGTGGGTTTAAATTCCCAACTGGTTCTGTATTTTCTGCAGTAACTGCCAGGTAGTGAATATATACAGTACAGTGACACCCATCACACACATTGTCCTGCAGTGAAGTTCTGTGCTCACTCAAGTGGAGAACTTTCATCCCTAGGAAGATGAAAAGTAGATACTATTTGTATCACCATTCTCATTTCCTGACTTTTTTAGTCATTAAAAATCTGTAGAAACTCTGAATCAGACTTCCACTTCTGTGGATATGTTATTTTTAATGAGGAAGAGAAAAGAATAGGATATTGTGTTTGCTGTTTGGCTGATAAAGATACCCCTTCTTCCACGGCTAAGGATTTCCTTCCTATGATTAATATCTCTACCAGATGAAAAGCTGCACTAATGTTCTTTGAACCAGGATCATTCAATGCTGATAGTTTTATATTTCTTCCTGTCCCTTATTTCACAGATCCCACATCCTTCGTGCAAAAGGCTGTTCAGCGTGTATGCAAATTATACAGTTAAAGCTAGAGGTTCAGAAGATAAAATTGTCACACTTCTTACATTAATCTTTTGCACTTATTTCAAGTGAGCTCCTGAGTGAGCTGGAGTTCAATGAGATTTGTCATTCCATTTTCTTATGTTCTTTAGAAAATTCCTGCCTCTGCCTTAGTTTATTAGAGAAATTTTTATTTGGCATACTTTACAGATTGAGCACGTAGTGATTTTGTGAGCAAAATAAAATCTATTGGTATGCTTAACTCTTTTCCAGTCTAGCGTAGTGGTACCTGCAGAAACACTTCTACTAGTATAGTAATATCATAAAAATTTCCTACTCACTTGTCATTGGTAACACTTTCTAATGCAACCTGAAAATTTCTTTTCATCTGAAATTTTGCAAAGTTACAATCTGTAAATTTTACACATGTATTCCTAGGTTGCACAGAATACTGATTCTTTTGCAACTCTCAGGGAGGAGTAATGAACAGGTGCTCTTAAACTAATGTATTTCATTAGTTTTTCTTCACCAAGAACAATACCGGATTTATGTACGTTAAAACTCATTGCTTTCTGAGAATCATACGTGCTAATTAAACTTACAACACTTATTTGACCTGCCAGGAAGGGTCATGAAGCATCATGAATTCCTCTGTTACTTGGAGCTCTGTGTTCTGCCCAAGCAACAGATCTGTCTCTTCTCTTTAACAACATGGAAAGCTTGCATGCTCTACTGGCCTTGTCAGCAGCTAATCTATAGGATTATTTTGTTGTTGCTGACATGCACAAATAGATTCTGACACTTGCAGTCATGCAGCTGTGTGAGGTTCATCTCCCCAAAAACCTTCAAGGGGCAGATTTTTGTATTTTCTTAAATACATACATTAAAGTCTACATTTGAATTTATTGTATACAAAAGATGCAGAATTAAGTTCTGGAATTCAATAATATGAATTGGGGAAAGAAGAAGAAAAGTATTTAGATTACATCTTTGTATGAGTTTCTTTTGATATATCATAGATGTTTAAATGTATAGTGTAGGTCTGCTGTGCAGTATCTTTTAGTACCAGTGTTTCTCCTCATGTCAAGAGATATGTAAGATAGATCCAAAAGTGCAACTATTTTGCCAATAGACTTCATGACATGCCAGATCTGGGTAAGAAAATTGGATATAATACTGTGAAAGTACAGCTAAGTAAGCAACCTTCCACATGTTTGTGGGCAGAGTGGTGATAAAAACCATCAAGGTCTATAGAGATGTGCCTCTTTTGATAGTATGGGTGACAGAGCAAGGACTAACTGGCCATTTTCTGTCTAATTATCAAATAATTCAAAATCCAAGTTTCACGTGAGTGAAATATTAATTGATTTGGTTGTACCAAACTCAGGATCGGAAGAATAAGGTTCCTCTTCATACCACTTCTGGACATATCAAATATATAGGAAATAGCACAGCTCTCCTGAAGCATTTTACTGTATCTCCTTAGAAGGACCCACCATATTGCCTCTTCTCAGTTGTCACCTTATCTGAACTTGAATCCACAGAATAATATAGTCCAGATGCTTGCAACCCTATTAGTTGTCCCATTACCCATATGATTGGTTCCTCAGGTCCAACATAGAACTAAGCTTAGTTTGCATATTCTCTATTTTTGATGGCAAGGAACAATTTTTAAACATATCTGTCCTTGTGGCCACAGCAGAGAAATGATTGCAATAGCATGAGCGAGAGGACTCTCTAACATCACTCAGATTTTCAACATATTTTTCATGCTGCTTCCTTTATTTACGCTATTGTAAATAGGTTTATGCAATCATGACTTGATGCTAAGTCTGTCTTGCTTTACATAACTGCGGGCTGCGTTTCCAAACAAAGTAGGATGTGACTTAAGTGGCTTTCAAGACTGAATATGACTGTCAGCTTTGTAGGGTCATCTTTATTCATTTCCTCTGCAAAGATACTGCATACCCTACATTGTAGTTTCTCTTCTTCTGTTACTTGCAGTTTGGTAACGACTATTAACCACCAGCCAAATTGCATTCTGTCTTTCCTTTCAATTTACACCTTGGATTTTGACTGATATATCCACACTCCTTTATGAACTCAGTGATTTTGTTTCAGGTTTTTCCCGTCTGACCTTCCTTTTTTAGTAGCCTACTTCTGTGGCACTGAAACCTGATTTATTTGAAACCTGTGCTGTTTCAAAGAGGCATTGCATTGGTATGGCAGGGTGATACTTGATTCTGTACCCACGCTTGCTTGATTTCAGCTAACTTAAATTCTTTTAAAATTAATTGGCACAAAATACAAAAGTTTCAAAAAACATTTGCCTCGCTGCATTCCAAAGAATTATTTTGGCTACATGGTGAGATTTGAAAATCCACTAAAGTCACCCAGAAGTCTTTGACAAATGAAATTAGTAAACTGGAATATAAATTATGGCAGGCATTAACAGGGAAGATATCATTACAAATAATTGAGAAAATGGTTAATGTCATAAAATCAAACAAAAGAATCATGCGACACCTTAAGTTTATTGGAAAAGGCGAGCCCATGACCGATTTGGTTAGCGTAGTGGATCAGAAGGTTTTAGGAAATACAGTTAGGAAATTTAGACAATTGCTGTGATTGCAAACCAACTTTCTGGATCTATCTTCTCTATTAATTTTGGAAAGAGACCCATCTTGGACCTGCTTACTCCTTAGAATATATATGAAAAGTGAGACTTCAAAAAGAGGGGTGCCTGATGGGACTAGTAGTTTGGAAGGAGGTATCGCTGTTAGGAGGTGAGCAGCATCTGAAGCTTCTGAATGAACTTTGATATGAAGTATGGGAATGTTAAAAGCAGTGCTGCTTCTCAGTTAAAATTGCCGCTGCTAAAGAGGAGCAGAATTACTAAGTATTGCTCTGGTGTTGAAAAATGTTCCAAGGTTAACTCAGAGTATTGTATACTGTAAAGCCTTACCTTTATTCCCAGCAATTATTTGAAACCGTAGCTGAAAAAGAGAGAACACTGGAAGGTGATGTGTTCAGAGGATGAAAGAATACAGGTTTTGCAAGGGTAAATCTTGCTTCTCTTATTTAAGAATTCTTTAAATGTGTCAGTAGAATTAGGAATTAATATGAAAATTATTAATATGAAAATATTAAATATAATGTGGTAGGTTGAAGTATCTTGAGTGCAATTCTCGCATTGCTTAGTGTAAATTTATGATTAGAACAATATGAATGCTGGAGAAAAATGTATTGAAGAGGATGAATGGAGTTTTTTGAATCAACATTACAAATACTGTAACACATAGAAGGAGGATTGTTGGTGAGATTCCATTCAACTAATTTTCATGTCTTTGTCAAAATGTTATGGTATGTTCATATGACCCAATGACTACATCTGAAGAAATCAGAACTGACTCATGAAATATCTGCAAACCAAAAAAGCCTTCAGTGTAAACATTACAGCCAAACCTGTTTACAGTGCGGTCCCTCTTGTACTGGGCTATAATAGTCTTCTTGCTGTACGCGAAATCATGGGTAGTCATCGTTACAGTTCATATTATAAACCACCTTGTAATGTCCTTTGTTCTCAGATGCTGGTAATATACTGAAAAAAAGAGATGTTTCTGGCTAACACTCTGTTCAGGAAGACTTTTGCATTGGAAGGGGCATGTGGGAGCACACTCTCAAAAGTTAGGGTACGCTTTTAAAAGCCTGAGACAAATCTGAATTTTATTATTTGAAGTTCTGTACAGGTGAAGCAACTTTTCTTTGCCTTTGTCAAATGAACTTGGGTTAAAGTGAATCTTAAGAGACACAAAAGGCTTACTGGGCTGAAGCTGGCGTGCTTACAAGTTACCTGCCTTCAGCTTCTTTCAACCAGTTTAGCCAGTGGAGTCCTGTATTTTCTAAACTCTCTTCAGTTTATCTCCAAGATTGCCCAAGAGTGACTTTAAGGAGTTTCATAAAAGAAGATAAAATCTCTGAGTCTGGCTTTTATCCAGGATATAACACAGATGTGCTGTAGTTTACTGGGGAATTTAAACAGCTCTCCATGAGTCAATGTCCCCAGTATTGTTCTTGGCGCTGTTTTCAGAACTGAGGTTGCTGGGTCTGTCCTCTGCAACCATCTCTGGTTTTTTGTGTTTTATTACTTTGGAGACCTTGTTTAGAAAACCATTCCCGTCCAGCAATTTCTCTATTAATGTTATTACATTTAAGAACACAGCAAACATTTCAATGTTTGAAATTTCTTGTATGTTCAGAAACTTTGATCTAAAGAGGCAAATAGAAAAGTTAATTCAGAGAGGGTATTTCAGGTGCAGAAAGGTGTGCAAAAGTTGTCATATTATTACGCCAGTATTTCGTGTCTTACAACTGTCTTCATCACATTGAAGGGAGGATAACTGTCTTTTCATACAGATTTTTCTAGGTCGTAGAAGCTCTTTCCACACTGGTGGTCTCTCTTGTCCATCCAAGCACCCAAGAGCTCCCTGGCTGCAGGATTTCAATCCACATTCCCTGTCAGAATCCAAGTTCTTCTACTCCTTGTAGTGCTTGCACTGTTTGAAGCTGGTTGCTTAGCAGATGGTGGGAATGTCTCTGTTTTCTTCTCTTCTACAGACTGCTCTTTGCAGCATTATCATCGGTAAATGAGGTTCAACTCCTTGATCCCAGTATCCTGAACCCTGAATCTGGATCAGATTTGCATATACTTTTTTTTTTTTCTTATTTGGAGTCCTTAGTCATCATAGAAGTGCTCCCATAAGGATCTTCATTATATTAATACTTCCAGCTCTGAAAGTGCATCTTTAATTTCAGATGTTCTTATGTGGAAAATGTTTTTATTGAATCCAAATATTTTGTACCTTATGCAAGTTGTTGAAGTTCTTTTAGCAATTATAGCAGCCATTTTTACTAAATGAGGAAAGAAAAAAAAAGTGAGGTGCTTTTCCTGGTTTTCAGATCCATTTGAGATTTTATGACTACTGGAGGCATCTTCCAAATAAAAACAAAATAATATGCTGCTAAAGTATTGTTAATTTAAAAAGCTGCGTGTAATAGGAATAGCTGATATGCATTCCAGCCACTGCACTTTGTAGCTCATTTCCTATTTTTTGATCTATTGGCAAGGAAAAGACTGGTTTAAGTATATCCTAATGTGTCTGTTTAGTGACTTTTCTTTGACAGTCATGTGTTTAACCTTGCAGTATTCCCAGGAAATAGGGACTGAGGCATAGGGAAATTAGATAAACCTGCAGTCACAGCAAAATTAAAAAGATGAACTGTTTCCCAGGTGTCTGAAGATGGTGTGTCTCACAGAGTCTTTGGGCTGCGTAATGCATTATAACGTTAGGCAAGAAATTTATTTCTAGAAGGAGTAATGTTTGTTAGAAAGATTTGTAGTTAGTGTCTCGAACACTTCTCTGTTTCCAGAATAGGCATAAACCAGAGAATATTTTTTTTTGTTGGGCACGAGAAACTTGTGTCAAAGATTAAAAAGGAAGACGATGATTTGCTTGAGGTTTTTTTTCCCCCATGTCAGTATTTTTATATTTCTGCATATCATAACAGGAATTGATAACATTCACATCCGCATGGTCTTGTGAGAAGGAAGTTGTCTGAGAGGCAGAGGGATGTACATCACTTTTTTAGGTTTGTTTTCTTTCATAGTCCAAAGATCAGGAATGAGCCATCTACAATGCAATGTCCTGTGTTAACCTTTCTTTCATTAAATCATAAAACAAATCATATTCAAAGAAACCTTAGGTTCATTGCTCTGTCCAAAAGCAGGGTCACTATCTCTGGCATCGTTTCACCTTCTTTAGAAAAATCTATGATAACAGAGACAGTGTATGCTCCTCAGCAATTTATTCTAATGAAAATTTGGATTATAGCTGCTGCAGCTGAAATCCATTAGTTCTTGTCCTGTCTACCATCGGCATTTAAACATTTTATTTCTACGCTCCTCATGTACTTGAAGACAGCTGTTAGATCCCCTCTCCTGCCTTTTTCTCTGACGGATGCAATGCTGTGTGTCTCATCTCTGCTCACAGGCAGTGTTTCCTGAGCCTCTAAATACAGCAGTTGGTCTCCTTCTGTCTCTTACTGGCCCATGTCCTTCTTGGGCACCGAGAACCTCACCCCGTGTTTCAGCTGGGGCTTTGCAAGTGCCCAAGTGAACGGCGAAGCGGGATTATTTCGTGTGTTGTACAGGCCCTACTCCAGTGCAGACACTCGAGTACAATGCCTGCATTTTTCACAGCAGCACATTATTATTGACTCATCTTCAGCTTGTGAATGATTATAACCCTGAGCTCTATTCCCGCAGAACTGCTGCGGGCACAGTAGTGTTCCAGCCAGTGCTGTCTTCTCATTGAAGCTCATTTTCTTGTATTTGCCAAAAGAGGTTGGCTTTTTTTTTTGATTTTCTAGTTTGCCAAAAATTGCCTTAAGTTCTAAGCTGATCTTCACCAGTATTTGAGCCCTGCATCTTCAATAACGACAATCTCTATTCCACCGTTCTTGCTGTTTTGAAAATATTGAACAGTCCTGGTTCAAGGACAAACTAGTTTTTAAAACCCCACCCAGTGAAACCCCAACCCATACCAACTCAATGGCAATTAAAACAAAAACCAAACACCAGGTTTGTCTGGTTTGCTTTGGAGAACATGTAGTGTGCCAGGATAAGAAATCTGCGAGTTGACTATCACCAGGCCAGGCTGCAGATACCAGGCTGCGCTACCGATGACTGAGAAAAGGAATGCAAAGAGCTGCCTCCGTGCCCAGAGTGGGATTCAGGTACGGCGCTGGGTTGTCACTGTTGTGATGGCTCTTCTCTCACAGTGGGCAGACTGAGTTATTAACGTTGACACGGAGAACTCATGTATTCTTTCACAGGTCTGTAAGTACCGCAAAGGAATAGGTGTCCTTGGCAGACAAAGGCAGCCTCACATTCTCTATTGATAATCCTCATAAAAATGGGAGACTATTTAGAATTACTGCCATAACTGTCCCACAATTTAGTTATGACTAAAATGATCCCAGAAATGTGAAAATGAAAGGGAACTTGAGAGGTCATGTAACCTCCTCACTGAGGTAGTATTAGTTATAAACACGTATGAGCAGTTACAAATTCCTGACACATTTGTGTTCAAATCTCTGGTGAATGGGACTTAAAACTTCCCCAGCTAACTTCTTAAAGAGCTTTTTCCATAGTATTGCAGTGTTTGAACTAACCTTCAGCTTCTGCATATTATACTCACCTCTTGTTTTCCAGCTGCTAAAGATAGAGAAGAGTTCATCACTATTCTTTTTATAACATCTTTTCATATATTAGAAGCCTTTTACCTTTGTGTTTCCTCATGGTCCTTCATAATTGTCTCTTTTCCAGACTCTGTCACCCCAATTTTTTCAACCTTTCCTTTTAAGGCATGTTTTCTGGTTGATTTATCATTCAAGTTCCCCTTCTTTGCCCTTATTTTGTTTGTCTTTGAAGCAATACCATACTCCTCTTCCCCAGGACTCAGAAGCATTGGATTTTCACCTCCTTTCTCTAATCCACAACAAAACTGATAATTTAGAACAAGCTGAGATTTGTCTTTTTTGTAACCATCACATTATTGATCCCTATTCAGTGTGTGACATTTTGCCCAAATGCGTCAATGCTCTTTTGCTAGTAAGCAATTATTCTTCATTTTCAATTTGTGTGCTTTCATTCTTCTTCTCAAGGATGGTAGTTTGCACTTCTCTTTCTTGAATTTCAGCTTGCTGCATTCAAACTCTTATCCCAATCAATTCTGAAATTTTGTCCTGCTCGCAGAGTACTTGCAGTTGTACAGTTCCCCCCCAGTTTTGCACCGTGGCAGATGTTAAAAGCGTTATCTCCAACATGTCATCCAAATTGTTACGGCAAACATTGGCTAGTACCAGGCCTGTGGGAACCCACTGAAATGGGTTTTCCATTTGCCAGCAAAACATAGATGACTACTTTTTCATATCAGAAGACTACCCCATAGCAGTGTCCATCTAGACTGTTTTTCACTAGTTTCTCTTTGAGAATATCATACGGGATTGTGCTGGAAATAGATCTATTACCTCTCCCTTGAGAGATCAGCAGGCCTCCTGCACCAAGAAGGAAACATGGTTTGACAAGATTTGTTCTTGACAAAGCTGTGTTGGCTCCTGCTAGCAGGCTTTAGGCTTACTTGGGAGCAGAATGGGTTTCTGCAATGAACCCAGACGAGGTGTGCTTCAGAGCAGATGCTGCTCCGGTAGCACCGTGCGTTGGCTGAAGCCCCTTGCTGTGCAGTTTATAACTACATGACTAGGGAGGCACTGCCGAAAACCTACCAGCCACACCAGATGAAACTGAAAATATATGGAGGCTGAGAGAGTATTAGGGAGAAACTGTCCTGTTTGCTTAGCCTGTTCCTATTCCTGTGTAGATGTAGATTTTATAATCCCTGTTGGAGAGGGTAGTGGGGGATATAAATAGCCTGACCTTCTTCAGTCATTACTATATATAGTCAGGGTGACCCTTTTGCATTCCCCCTTCTCTGTTAGCATCGTCTCAGCCTAGAGCTCTGGGGAGCTGCAGCGTGGCACGGAGAGTTGGGTTAACCAGCTCTGTAGAGCCCAGTGGGACTGGGAGGGGGAGCAGTTGTGAGGGTCTATGGACAGGACTAGGGAAGATCCCCTGTGTATGTAGTACAGGGACTGCAGGGGCAGGAGGACTGTGGAGCAGCAAAACAAAGTGAATGTTAATGATTTCTTGTTAATTTTTCATCTCTGATGTTCCAAAATTAAACAGCGTCTTAAATTTGGGATTACCTTATAATCAAGTCAGCATGGTGTGAATGTAATTAAAATACATGTTGTCTTGGTTCAAGAAATTAAGCCTTTTCAGACCTGCCTATAAGTCTGGAAATGAAAAATCTGCTTAAATGCATTTCTGAACCAGGGTTTATGCGTTTAAAGTATTTTAACTAGAAGAAAAAATCTGCAGTGTTTATACTTCATCATGATACTGTGTAACCCCAGCAGTTTTAGGAATTTCTCCTCAAATTCTTGTTTATCACCTGTTGACCGTGGTAGAGTAGAAACAGTTTGATTATTTTTAGCAGCTTGCCTACTCAGCCATGCAAATCTAGAGGATAAAGCTGTCAAAACTCCTGAACATAGATACCATGGAGTCGGACTGCTAATGCTGCAACAGACAGAGAAGTGCCAGCACTGTCACTGGTATTAGGGCAGGCAGACATTCAAGGTAAAAGTAATTTATTGTAGAGTGGCTACAATGCAGTGCGCAATATATGTAGTGCAGAGGATGTGTATTTGGAGAAATTCAGGTTGCTTTCTTCCATATTTGCTCTCACAGTCAAGACAGCTGAGCAAAAACAGGAGGTGAGACGGTAAAACGGCTCAATGAAGGATGGATGAGATTTTTTTTAAGTCTTATGTACGTGTCCATATTCAAGTTTTTTATTCATAGCTCCCGTTCAAAAACCCACTTGTCTCGTTCCAGCCATCCTTTCTTTGGAGAACAGACATTGGATCACCAATGACTTTTTTCAAAATATTGCCCCACCATCTTTCCATGGTGGAGATTCTCTATTTCTTGTTATTACCATTGATCTCCTTAGTCACAGGCTGTCACTTCTTCACTGTGACTTCACTGTCAAGATGTCAAATCACTACGCATTTGAACCCCCTCCCCATCCCCTGAGAACATTGTTTTTACAGAAAGAGCTGGCAGCATTAAAGAGTTTTTAGGATTCTTCCCTTCCGTATGGCTTGAATCAGACCTTGGCCAAGATAACCCAGCCAGTAAAAACAAGCTATTGTAATAGAAATGCAGCTGTCAGATGTAATATTAGGTCATGAGTGGTATTGTAGGTGGTGCTTCTAATTAATTGCTTTATTATTTCACTGTTAGTAAAGAGCTTTGTGCTAAGGCTTAGGGAACAGGCCCTTTACGGGACCATGTCTCCTCCTGTGTGCAAGTCTATTACATTTACCAAGAGAGTGTGCCAAGTTTGCCTGACTTAAGTTTTGTCATCCAAACCATCATCCAGGCACTGTCAGTCATTCCTAATTCTGACATCAACGTGTTGCTGAGCGGATTCCATGTTCTGCAGGCATTGCAGCAGACCTGGTGAACAGAGGTGTTAATGATGCCATAGCCCCTTAGTAACAGTGTAGTAAAGGACACAGTAGTAAAGAACCTGTTACTGGCACACGCAGGCAAGCTCAGTGAAGCTCCAAAGGAGCATTGATATATATGTTGTGTTTTAAGGGCTTGGAGGGCTTTTGGCTTTTTTCTTTCCACAAGCGAATGTTACAACGATGGACCTGTCTTGGTGCTGGTTATTTGCAGTGGGACGGAGCTACAGTGGTCAAAAGAGAGAAGAACCAGCAGGGCAGAGCACTAGACTGAAAAGCTCTGAGGTGTAAGAGGAAGTGTTCCTTCCTACAGGCTGCCAAAGCTGGCGCTTCAAGCAAAGCACGTGTCTCTCTCAGAGACAATTTCCTGTTGTTAGTAAGTGGAAGTGGTCTGCAAGGGAAATGATGTGTTTGTCACAAGTCTGAAAGCCCAAGGATTTGACAGGCAGAGTTTGAGGACAGCAGTCACGATTGCAGCTGGCAGATCAGAACTATTCTGCAAAATTTAGTTTCTATTTCACTGCATGGCTTAGGTCACCTTTTTTTGTTCTTTACCTTCTGTCACAGTCCTTACTTGCGTAGGAAAGTCAGAGGTTCTGCTCCCAAACCCAGTTACAAGGCACTAAACTCCTGGGAAAAGAGTAAATTAATCAATTAAATCAGTCACAATCACACGCAAGCCACTCCTTTCTCCTGAGGCTGAATACACGGAATTTGAAGAATTCCAAAAAGTAGCTGTCTGACAATGTTGCATCCCCACCTCCACCCCAGCAGCACAGAATCGGGGAGCACTAGAAGGGGGAAAACCAGATTTTAATTTCAGAAATTATGGAAGTTACAATAAAGAAAGCAAAAACACCAAGAATTTTGAGCTTATGCTGGCTCCAGAGCTCAAAGTCTGGTCGTGTTTAATAAAACCATGGAAACATGTGAGTTGTTCATAGACACCGTGTCACAAAGTGGGCCCAAAGGAGTCTGCGTAGTAGTAACGCAGTCTCCTCGGCTGGCTGGATGCTCCTATGAGCTAACTGTGAGGGAGCAGCAGCCACCCTGCAGTTCGTCAGTATCGCCAAATTTCACAATTTCATGGCAAGACTTTCTGCGGTTGCTATATTACTTCAAGGTTCCTGGGTGTATCAGAGCAGTGGAGAATCTCAGTTATGGGTTTTCTTTACCTTCCCGATTACTGGGAAAAGGATTGAAGCATGGATTCAGATAGGAAATCATACGACCCACAAAATATTGTATTTTGAAAATGTCCTTAATTTAAGCAAAATCTTTTTTTAAAGCATTTGAGGTGAGAATTTTGCTCCCTGTGGTCATTATCAGGCTCCAGATTGATGCGGTATGTGATACACTGTGTTAACAGGCGGGTGATGCCATGTCATGATAGAGTAATGATGCAAACTCCTGCCAACTGAAGATTGCAAACTTGAAGTGGTGACCCGTCTTCCTCTCTTGAGCATTGGTCAGTAGACCCAGAGAATGAGTTGACAGGGATGAATCTGCTTTTCTATGGATTTCAGTTGATTTTTTTGTAAATCCCATTTCAAATACAAAACCACCAACATTCCTATAAACATGTTTCCTGAAGTCCTGGCCTCTGCAGCAATGTTTTTGAAGAACAGGCATCCACTGAAGTGCTTATAATCAACAGACACCGCAGTGAGTCACCAGTATGATTCACTGACCTAGTTGTAGTGCACGGGATTGTAAAAATGGGGGCAAAATTTCCTCTGCCACAGGGAGAGGGTACGCTGTGATGCTCAGCTTCACTCCACCAGAATGAGAGACGTGGCTCTGGGTGGTGGGTACTAGAAGGAACACACAGCCTGTCCTCACAAGTTGCTCCACAGGCTGAAGTTAAATGAAATGCCATGTGATCTTAAAAGCTGAGACAGCCACCAGCAGTGACAGAATCTTTGCAGTCTTGAGCATACTGAGCAGTGCTGTATCACCACCCACCATACCCAGTGTTATCCTCAAGTTTTCCAAGGTATGGACAGTGCCAGATGGGGCTCTCAGGCATGTCATACAGTTGCAGTTCAACCAGCTCTTCATCTACAGAGCTTTTCTTGGTGTTAAGTACAGCAAGGGAGGGAATGTCCTCAGCCAGCTATTTAAATGACAGACCTATCCAAGAAGACACTTATCTATAGGTCACTTTCCCCCTTACCTATCACTTCCTCTTGTAAATATTTCTAAAACAACAGGCAAACGTTTTGTCAGCTGTATGTTTGGAGTCAGTAGAAGTTAGATGTAAACTGGAAGATTGCTATGAAGGGTTGGCTACATTCTGTTTACTCATATCCAAGCTCACCTCCCACTAGGAACTGGATGAACAGTGTTGCACAAATGCTGTGGAAAGACCAGAGTATTCCAAACATCACTCCATGAAAATGGGCAGTGAAAAAAAGCAATGTGGAAACGCGTAGTGAAAATGTGTGCATTGAACAGGCAACACACCGGGAGCTGCACAGCACTTTGGTGTGAGAGAGACCACAGAACGAGATGAGGCTGCCCAGGAGAAGGCAGAGGCTCACAAAAGTGAAGAGACAGTGGAAAAGAAGGAGCTTGGCTGCAAAACCAGTCAAAGGGTGAATGTTCAGCTGTGATGCCCATTCACACACTAGCTGCTCAGAGCTTGACCACCAAATTGCTAGACAGTGAACTCAGTGAATCACACAAATTGGAGCAACCCGATGTCGTAATAATTAATTCCAACTGTACAGTAATTGAAAACAGCACAGAGGCAGCGATTTCTTGTTGACAACATTAATACAGGATCATCTTTAGGTGGGAAAGCCTCAGGTTTTATAGTTCTGGGTAGTAAAAAATAATTAAATACTTGTAAAGAAAAGAATAAAATTCTAGATTCAGAGACAGGTTTTGCTATGAGACAAGACCTTCTCTGCACAACTCAGCAGGGGCTAGCTCAGCGTCCAGAATTCTGAAATTATGTGTCCATGTGTAAGGCAGGGCTTCTTCACAGGCATATATCTGTCCATTATGAAGCAATAATTTAAAATCCTCTTTAATAAAATATTTAGACATTTCATAAAGGAATTGAAAGAACTTTGCCATGGGAATGTTCTGCTTCTTTTTTGTCAGTTCTAACTTTACTGCTTAATATAACTATCCTTGAGGTAAATGATTCTTAGGCTGCTTTTTTCTTATCTAAAGGTGATGTTTTGATATGCATCGTAGGAATTTAATGCCCAAACTGCATTGAAATACCTTAGGGCAGAGCACGCAGTTCCTGTAAAAACTATTGCCTCTGTTAGGATCTCCTATGTTCATAAGATCCAAAATGTAGCTTCTGATCTGTATATTCCTGTTCTATTTCTGATTTTATTGGAGGGTGTTAAAAATGAGGAAGACAAAGTTCGTCCTTGCTGATGTGCATAATAGTGCGTGAAGGGTGCTGGATCTTCCAGTTTTTTAGGATTAAAACCTTTCTGTATAGTAATAGGACAGTCATTTGTATCTGATCTATAATGTTCAGCTCTTTTAGTTGAGTAGCAAATTATGGTTCCTCAGGATACCACAGGAATTTAATTAAGTGGAGCTACTTTGTTTACATAGTGCAAATGGGAGCAGAATTTACGTGCAGTTGAGAGAGATTTTCTTCATCAGCAGAATACTATCGCTTCTGAGGTTTGTATGTAGTTAATTGCAGATAGGTTAAGAAATTGTTTGTTAAAGACTTAATATGTAATTGTTTTAATTCCATTCTTTTATACTGCCTAGCAGTTTAAATGGAAATGTCATAACTTTGTTTTGCAGTTCTTAAGCTTGACACAAGAAAGTGGGGAAACGAAACAAAGAATTAATTAAGGCATTAGCTTTAATGGGGGCTTGGGGGCTTGGTTAATTGTTGGGGTTTTTCAGTACAATTGATACTTGGTACAAAAAAAGGTCAAAAAGCAACAACAAAAAAAACAAACAACCCACTAGCACTTAGGAACTTTCATGTAATAACAAGCATATCATCTACCATTCAGCACTTGTAAGCAACTCTAGAACAGCAAACCTGTGCAAACAACTTGGATCTTCTGAGAAACTTTGAAACAAAAAGTGATTTTCTGCAAAACTCAGCACTTTGTGACCATTCAGACAATGGCAAACCAATGTTCTCAGCTCAGCACTTGCCTGCTCTTCTGCAATAATAAGCCAGTGTGAATGTATGACAGAAGAAAACCACTGAGACAAAGATTTCATTTCCGAGTTCACAGGGAGTGAGTAAAAACAGATTTTGTCATTTACAAATACATTTTCTTATATAAAGAATAAAGTGCAAAAGGTTATACCTGGGCTTTTGCTGTGCTGCAATACTCATAGTTATTACGGGAAGATGTGATTTTTCAATTTTTTATTTCCTTGCCAGAATCCTGAGGACACATGAAACAAGGAAGGGCGAGGCGGGCTGGGATAACTGAGAAGCAGTGATTAAGGATTTGCTCCTTTTCACAACAACTTTGGGGGTATAATTCTCCTGTTCTCTCAAATGCTTTCAAGGTGCCTTGCTGGCTTTTAGCTGTGTGCTGCAGGAAACCATTTCCACTCGTGCTGCTTGTGTGGTAGTGTGACAGGGACAGCTGGACTAACTGCTCAGGTCTGCAGAGCTGTGTTCCGTCCCCATCCTTTTCCTGGTCTGAAACATGACTCTCCTTTTCCCATATTCTCTCTCCCCATTTCTGACTCATGCCCTGTTTCTTTTTATATACAGAAAGGAATGATTCCAGTGCAAGAGAGGTCAGAGCTGCTGCAACTTCGCACTGCTCCCACAAAGGCAGCATCTAGATACCTCTCATTCACATAGTGCTGTGCAGACTTGGGCAACCAAAGTATCTGGCACACAGCAGATTGTTTTCCTACAATATCCAGCTACTCTGTATGTCTCATCTGCTCCTGGTGACACTGGAGGAGAGGAGGCTGTGTCCAGAGGGAGAAGAGAGCAGCTGGATTGGCATCTGTCATGTGGCAACAGAAATAGTCACTTACCATTACGATTTCAGCTGCAAGATTTTTATATAACTCTGAGTTATACAAGATTCAAGGTTTTTTCCCTCATGCTCATGAAAGTGACCTTTAATGACTGTTTTCTGGTCAAATAAGCATCAAACTTTTGGAAAAGGAAAGTCCAATTACGTACTGAATGTCCTCAGCTCTGACATAGAGCTGGGAATCTATCTAACAAGTGGATTAATGATGACCCATCATAGTCAGAACCCGTTTTACAAACTGAAGTTAGCCTGTGGAGTACTTGTTAGGGATTTAACCAGAGAAAGGCTGGAAATTCATCTGTAACACAAGCACCCTTTGTTCAGCAAACTGCTGACATGTTCCTTCAGGCAAATTTTTTCTTTGGCTGTATTAGCTAATCAAATACCTATGCAGAGTGCTTACTCCTGGGTTTGCAAATCTGAATTAAATTTATTTCCTTTACAGGTGCACTGTATATACGAGTATGTCAAGGCAAAATCAAAACTCTCAGTCTTTGGGACTGTGTTTTGACTTAGTGAAGCTCAGGTGCTTTGCAACAGAGAGGAACTGGTTCTGAGTTATCAGCAGGACTACTGGTGGCCATCACCAGGTGGTTAAGAAACAGTTGCGGTACCACTGAAGTCCTGTTCGTATCTCCATACCCTTTAGACAAGGAAACAAAACTGAAGTAAAGGACTGAGAGAAGTATTTTAATTCCAGACTCCTGATGGAGGATGCTAGCGAGCTAGAGGGCACTTGGCTGTACCAAGTAACTCATGAATACACACCAGTTGTCCCATGACTGTGAGACTATGGTCTATTGAAAACATGACTTAGGAGAGCCCTGTAATAGTGTAAGCTATAAATTATGATTTAGAAGTCTTTTAATAGATGGTTAATCAATTCAGACACACAGAACTCTGTGTGTGCAAGTGCCTGGTAGTGAGCTAGCTCCTCTACAGTCAGAAAAAAACCAGAATAATGTAATTGTATGCTTTTTAGGAGTTTGCAATGGAATGCTAACAACTGCCTCCCCTTTCCTGAAATACGTTAATATGTTGGTAGCTTTATCTCCGACATGAGCTTTGTCCAAAGGTGTCCAGTGGAGCCTGCATTTAAGTAGGTCTTAATTCAGACCCATTTGCTATCCAGACCCTCCTTTGCCAGGAGGAAATTCATGTATTTCCCACAGTACAGGTGCAGACGTTGGCAGGAGGGGTGGCACTTCTCAAGGTTGTGGAGGAAGTCAGTAGCAGAACCTGAGTGAACTCTGGATGGCTGATCTTGCATTTCAGTCAACAAGGCAGGACAGCATCTCAGAACACAAGGGGAAAGGGCCACCTTCCCAGTAGCTGCTCTCACAAGTGCATGCTCCGGCACTCAACTCCCCTGGCATCTGAAAGAAAATGAAGTGCCTGCATGTCTCAGATGACTTTGAGAACTGCAGCCCAGAAGCCCGTTCTTCATTGCAGGGCTGTTTTCTGGCAGCTGGCTAAAACCAGCACAAAATTACAGAAACACATCCATTGCCTGTTGGTAGGAAAAACAATAGGTATTTGATGGGCTGAATTTTGTAGCTAATCTGTGGCTTTCTAGACTCATTCTGATTTTTGCTGGAGAGAGACTGAGGCATAGTAAGTTACAGATGGAACATGCTTTTTTTCTACTTCAGAAAAAAAAAAAAAAAGAGTAGAAAAGTGAGCTTGGAAAGATTTGTTGTTGTTACAATGTGTTATTGACATAACCAGGCAGCGAAAAGCAGCAAGAACAAGGAGAGAAACACAAGCATGTCCTAATCAGCCTGCACAGGCTGTCCTGGTAAGGCTCATGAGCTAGGGATTAATCTGGGACCTTCTCACACCATGCCATGCAGGTGATTCTGTGACCACTACCGACCTGCCTGCGGCTGCTTTTGGACTTTGGCAACACCCGGTTGCTGTTCGCAGGCCTGAGTGATGCTCTGACTTGCCTGGGCCGATGTCTCCTTCTGCAACATGCAAGTCGTGCGTGTTTTGTGCAGCTCATTGCGCCAGCTTAGTTCCCCTGAATTCCCTTCCCTCTTGCCTTTGGTAGCTCGGGACGGCAGAGCTGAAGTCAATGAGACAGACTAAGGAAGGAACTGGTTACATGTGCCTTTCCTGTTCAGCTTTTTCCCTTTTACAGTTATAGTAGACCTGTTAACACGTTAGAGAAAGCTGGGGAGTCGTTTGCTCTTACGGAGCGCTTGCGTACGCTGTAATTGAGATGTTTCTCAACCCCGTCGGGCAGGCAGAATGATTGTGAAAACGAGCCTGAGTCTCACAAGGGGATTTTTGCCTGTTTGAGCATCACAAGTCAAAGTCCCCATTAAGGTAGACGGGGAACAGAGGTGCCAAATCTTTTGAACCATTTTGAAAGAGATGAGCCAAACAGGAAAGCAAATAGTAAAATAATGAACGTGTATTAATGCAGATATACCCCACATCTAAATGAGAGGAGTTAACCATTAAATAGGCACTGTGAACTTTGAGGAAGGCCTTCCAGAAGGCTCTGTGTGGCGGCTGATGAGGTTTGTGAATCTGGAGACATCCGCAGAATGTGAGCAGAGGAGACTGCAAGTCATTGTCTCCACTTGGGACTGGAGGGACTGAGACCTCTTTGGAAAGAAAATGGGCTGTGGTGCAAGCTGAACCCGGTGACGCACACATGAAACAAGGCAGTGGTTTGCAGAAAGCTGTTCATGCTGGCTTTTGCAGAGCTCAGTTTGCATGTAGGCACCCCAGCCAGCTCCTTAAGGAGTACACAGAGAGAGATGGGTAGCAAGTGGGATTGATCCATCAAGGCAGGAATTGGTCTTATCCTCTGTCTTGCTCCACAGACGCTTGACTGCATTTCTCCAGTCAACTGCATCCCAGGTACCCTGCCTTTCATGAGCCCCCACCTCTTTCTCGGTTGTGTGAAAGGATCACACAAACAGCAAGGCATGGGTGAAGGGCAAAAGACAAATGAGCTGGGATCCACATCCAGGAGAGGGGAAGTCCACCTTCCCATGCTCCTATGTGATGTCTTACTGTTTTACACATGTTCTTCATGGTTTTGTTTCCTGCTCAGTGTTAGCTCTTCCTCAGATGCAGCTGCCTTTTAGCAGATCTCTCGTAGATGCCCGCACGCTCCGTCTGTTTGGCCAAGCTGATCCTTGATCCTGGCAACATGCAAACCAGTGTCATGGTAGCTGGTAGTTCCAAGATACCTTTACCTGTATCTCTGTGAAGAGAACTGAGGTTACAGGTTGCGGGGAGAGAAGACAATGATAACATAATGGAACCTATACAGAAATCCTGCCTTCTCTACTGCTCCATCCTGGGAACCTGTTGGGACTGTCACTCTTCTTCCAGCTCTGGCTGTCTGTGGGAGGAACCCCAGCAATGAGAAGTTAATTCTGACTTTTAGGATGTCTGACCTGTGTCCTGAGATCTAGCTAGAAAAGAGGCCTTATAATCCACTTTCTCTTTGCAGTGTAGAGTATTGCAGCACTGTGTGTTCCTTTCCCTTGGTTATTGGAGGCTTACTGGTTTTCTGGTTGAGAAAAGCTCAAACAAGCAGATGTGTTAAGGTAGGTGTGGTTGTCTCATCTAGTACACAGGCTTTTCTGATCAGAAAAGACTAGTAAGGACTAATCTTCCTTTTGGTGTGCGAGATGGTAGAAGCTCTCTGGCTTGACTCATGAGTTTGGCAGAGGCGTTAGTAAGTTTGCCTGAGGACATTTTGAAACATCATGAGACTTGCTGTAGCTAAATATAAGGCAAGTCAGTCGGTGCCACCCTGGGAAACAGAAGTAATGGGTGGTGTGGTACAGAGATAGCAGAGCCTGCTGAGAAGAGGCAGACAGACTCTCCCACTGACTTCTTGCAAGGTGTCCAGGCAATCAGGCTCACCCGCAGTTGCAGAGCTGTGGCTGGAGCTAATATCCAGTATCTGTAGAACGCTGGTGAGCTGAGGAGGAATGATAAGATGATACAAGAATTAATGGGACAAGGAATACAAATAGTTGAAAGCTGAGAGTTTGAAGGGATTCTAGAGTACTTAGGATTTTCCATCTTGAACCTGGGATGATTCTTACATGAACTCCACACACATCAAAGTAGCCAGAAAATAGACCTCCACTGGTCTCCTTTTGGACTGTATATTGATTTAACTACCTAGTCCATAGCAACAATGCTGTAATAAACATGGGCCCAGATGTTTTCTAATAATAAAACTGTAGCTTGCTGAAACTTAAGGAGGAAAGATGCTGGGTCTTCTCCAGGAAGAGAGTGTTTGTGTCCCGCAAGAGATGTGACTTAACGCAGCTAGAGAGAATTAGCCAGCCAGAGTGTTTGCTGTACAGCATAAGCCACAGCACCACGTAGCTACCTCCAAAGCCAGTTACTGGATTAAGCTTCTGTTTGTCACAGGGGCAAAAGATGTGTTCTGATTTTAACCTGCCTCAGATCTGACCTCCAGTTATGGATGTAGAGGAACTGTGTCTTGGAACTTGACCCTCTCGGCAGGTAACTCTCGCTGAATTGTTCTAGAATTTAACTAGTCTAGCTACCTCTGAAGGTCTTGCTGTGCCTATGTACCTTTTGAAACTGACCTTTAACGTCTCTTCAAATTGAGTCTCATCTATCAAATGGGGTTACCAATGCTTCCTTTTACCCACTGCTTCCTTAGCTTTTCCTTTCTTATTTAGAACCTGAACGCTTTGGGGTTTACATGCTCTTGGCTAGGTCACAGCACTTCAGCTTCTCATTAGCACTTGCAAAGCTTGAGGGAAGAAACAGAAAGTGCAGCAATTCAAGCGTGCCCGTGGACACCTTACCCAGCCACCAGTGAAGGCTCACATGGCAAGGCTTGCTCTTTCAGTGACCCCAGAAAAGGCATGACCATCAACAGCTTGTAGGTGGGACTGTCACCAAAAGAGAATAAGAATTAATTTGTGCCTGATGTTTCTATTGCCTGATCACTGAGCTGCATGAACAAGTCGCACAGAAAGCATCTTCGATAGTGGAAGATAAAGAATACTAATTTCCTAAATCTGAAAAAGCTTGGTTTTTATTATCTTTTGGGCCAGACTTGAACTAGGGGAGGTATCTTGTAATAGAGGTAAAAAATCAACCAAGTATCTGAGTATCACTTGACATCTGTTTTCAGCAAGCTACCAGAGGGTGGGGAGGCTCCCATGTTAGCAATCGCATGAAAATTACAATATTCAGTGGCAGCACCCACAGAATGTCCATCTCCCTGTAGAAACTGGTTTTGCTGCTACAAGCACATTCATGTTGAGATCATTATCTACTTAACAGTTCTTGATTCCTTGTACTTACGAGGATACGCTGTATCTGTTCTGAAGGTGGATGGCAGAGAATTTGAAGACTGACTTTATATACAGGTAATTTAAAATAATATAGCACATTTATTTTAAACTGGAACACCAATGGTTTTTATATACACCATCTTACAATAGAATCACTCTGTCTGCTCCTTCTGGAGTTAGAAGCAGCAATATTACAGACACAGAGGTTTTTCAGACCTCTCTGGATCTAGTTAGTTGAATGACAGCCCCTAGCTCTTCTCTTCTTTCTGGCTACAACCACGTTTCAAAGGTGTTTTCAGTCTGTAGTTCCAGCCATCATCGTTCTTCCAGCTTCACTCTGCCTGACCACTTCCAAACAACTTCTTTGGAAGGGAGCTCTGATTTTTTGATGGTATAAGGACCCAGAAAAACTTACTTATTACTTATGCATCTAGAGGACAGGAAACACAGAAGAAGGACAAGACAATAAAAAGCCATCATGCAAATCATTCTATTAAGTGCTTAGCATCTTCCTTTGCACTGAAGTAGGCCCCACTTATCTAAGTGTCACTACTCACTGGGAAGCAAAATTTGATCTCTAGCCTCTCCTATTCTGGGCATATCTTCACAAATTCCATTGTCCTGTTGTACCGTTCCACTGGAGAGGTGTGGGGCTTAATCACCTGTTTTGCTATCAGATATCTGAAATTTTTTTACTTTTTTTCATGTGGGTATATGATACTACCATCATTAGATGTAACTCGTAGCAGTTTGCCAGCAATGCATTAGTTGTCAAACAGACAAGAGAGTCCGATAATGATTACTGATAGCACCCAGGTGCTTCACAGGGAAGCTGCAGCAAAATTTATTATTATCTCTTGCGTTACCTTTAAGGTTTTGCCTGGAGGCCAGTGCTGAAATCAAGCTTCCAGCCGGCCATGAAATTTACAACAACTTGCTAAGACCATCCCTGCCCTGAAGACTTTCTGTTCTCAAAAGGCAGTCTTTTCATTTTATAGACAGGTGATGCATAAACCCAGTCAGATTTTGCAGCAGGTTGATGCTGACTGGTCAGATGTCTTGCAGAGCATCCATGAGAGAATCAGAAGTGTTTTCTGGGAACACCGTGAGTTTCAGCCCTGTGCCTTTCTTATGCAACCTCCTTCATAGGCCAGAGAGACGTGGAGTAGTGAGTGACTGAAGCTTTTAAGTCATCCTAGTCAGTGGGGGCACTTATGGTTATGAAAAACACACAAAATTGCAGATACGTTGGATATGCAAATTCCCACCCAAAAAATCTTTTAGAAATTGGTATCTCATTTCAATCCCCGTAAGAATGAATATTCTACCTAACATCATGTTTTCAACAGAGATCAGATTGGGTTTTGCTCTGTATTTTCTCCCCCCCCCCCCAAATCTTCTATTGAGAAGAAAAAGTCTCATGGAAAATCATACAGTTTATTTCATCTGTGTGACAAAGGGCAGGATGTTTTGCTGGTTAATTCATCATATGTGAAAAATAAAATGTTGCCAAAACCTACATTGAACATACTTCCTTAAGAAAAGCAGATTAAATTACATTAAGCCTCAAGGGGTTTTAGTCACTGCAGAAAAGTCAGTCTATAGTTTCTACTATACCAGCAGGCTGGAATGCCCACACTTGCCCAGAATATCGCTTCTCTATTATACTGCCTTATGAGTTTTATTTAACATGCTAGTCTCTGATTACAAAATATTTTTTCTTCTTTCTTTTTTTCCCCCATGTGTGGGATTTTTGGAAAACTCATCTAAAATCCATTTAGACAGTATTTTATCTTTCTGTCTACATATATCAAAGCTTGAGCCAGAATTCCTTAAATCTTCTGAAATATCTGTACGTGAAAGGAGCAGATAGTGAAGAACTGGAAAAATGCAGAGGATTAAAACCATCTCAGGTAGTTCTTATATCTTTATGTTGCTGGGACGTGCAGCATGAAATGGCACTTCTAACAAAAAGTTAGGCATCTGAAGGTGACCTGGGTTTGTCACTCAAGTCGTTTAAAATTTTTATCAGCTCTCCTAATGCCTGTTTTACAGATGTAACCTCCCATCTTGCAGATAATGCATCTGGTACGCTCAGTAGATGTACTTACTACTTAGAACAGAAGAATGATGTTTGCCTCTGCAGACATTTGTATGAGTCATCCCCATGATTTTAGTGCGGATTTTCACGAAGCACCTGCACGACCAAAAGTTGGTAGAATCAGCCTTTCATTCCTGAATGTGTTTTAAAATTTCTTTAGGATTTTCCAGGATGAAAAAGGCTCTTAAAAGACAGACATTTGTATTTCTAAAAAAGAAATACAAATAAGTCATCAGCAGTGAAATGTGGCAGTCGCAAGTTTTATTATTTGAGTGCTGACAGGTCATTTCCCCTTTGCCTCTTGCACAGAGTGTAATATTATCACCAGTCAGCACCAACCGTTTGGCTCGTCAGCAGAAGGGCAGGGAAATCACACACCAGGCAGGGAAAGCTTCTTTGTTTCTTTCCCAGGGAAATCTATGACAGGAAACAAAGGAAGAAATTATAAACGATGATCAAACAAGATAGAATCATCCACTCAGGAATTTCGTTCTCTTTTCACTGGGCGATGAGAACAAAAGGCTCAATGTTTAGCTGCCCTGATCTCGAGAGAGCCAAGGCAGTTCTCTAGCTGAGCACTGGGGCTTTAATGGTGACTAAAAGCAAATGCAGAGAATGGTTGTGTTCCACGGGAATGACATGTGGAGCAGGCTGGAGATGGACTACACCTCCGGCAGCTATGAAGCACTATTAAAGAATCTACCTTTGCAGATAAAAGTTTGGTTAGAAATCAGGCTTTTTTCTCGGTGCATGTCAGCGTGACCTATGAAACAAGGTGCAGCACTTCAAATGCACAAATATGTCACTGGACCTCAACTAAGCCATTAATTGTACAGTGGTTAGGGAATTACTGCATTGCTGGGAGCATGAAGTGCTCAGTGCTATCCCACAGCTGTCTGAAGAAACCTTTGTGCTGCTGCCAAATAGTTTGTGGGGACATTAAAGCAAGCAGTGAATTCTCAGCAAAAAATTAGGCTGAGGTCCTTTACTTACAAAGAGCACCAATGTTTCCAGGCTCCGAATCTGGGCAGCCCTGCCCTGGCGCCCATGCCAGTGAGAGAGAAGAGCTCTTAAATCTTTTCTCTCTCACAGTTTTTGAGGGGATGCAGATACCTCTTTGATCCCTGCTTTATATTGGTGTGTCTTGGCCATTTATGGTTTGTCTTGGGCATTTACCTCATCGCCCTTTCAAATACCGTTAGTGTGCTTGAGTCCTTCTTTAGACATCAACAGCTGGAGTGGGAGCTCCAGAGAAGTGATAAGTTATCAGATGCAAGGAACATATCCTCATGGGGTATGATTTTAAAATGTTGTTCAAAGCGTGACACTAGTGGAAACAGAAACTTAAGTTTGATTTCTTTTAATTTATTTTTTTTTTAAATGGCGAGAAGCCTATGAATTCCAGCCTGGCCTGTGTAGAATGGGAAGGTCCCACCCATGTGGAACGAAGGGATTTGGTTTTGGAGACAGAGTTGACGTGTTCTGCTAGTTAACCTAAAAGACTAACATCAAGTGAATTAGGAAAATGTTATCATCTAGAACTAAATTGTTTGCTATCATCTTGTTTCGTTGCTTTAGGTAAGTCAGAATTTTTCAGTTTCTCGCTGTACATATCCATTTAGTGGACTATAAAGCTTACCTACCCCCTAGACACGCTGTGTAGTTTGACTAATGACTATGTGAAGAGCATGCTGCTGTCCAAGATAGAAGATACTTCAGACATACCAAGTCAAAGGTGTTTTTAACAGAGGAGAGTCTGAACATCCATGCTACTAAGTCTTGATTTTGTTCCCTTAGTAAATCTTTTTGACAAATACACGTGCAGATCCTTAGTCAGCCATTCTCTGAAATAATTAAGAACTAAATTTAGCAATTAAGGGGCCAAATTTTGTGATGAAATAACCCAGTAGTTGTGTCAACAGTGCTGTCAATCACCAAGCATCAGCCCTGGGAAGGTCAGGTCATGTTTCCTCAGGGTTCCTGCTGCACAGGATTAAAAAAAAGAGCTCTGCAGGGCAGAACTGTTTTAGCAAAGCAGCCTTTGATTGTATGCCTCTATCCCATTTTGGCTCCATACTGTCTTCTTCAGGCCTGCCACTCCTTGCTGACACATTATCAGGTCACCTCCGCTTCCGTGCTTTTGCTCTCTTTTTCCCAGGCAGGCTAACTGCCAGGGCTTTTTGGACAAGTGGCATTCAGAGAGCCTAAGGAGGTCTCCTCTGCAAACCGGAACAATTCTTCAGGCCACATGACAGAAATCTACTAAAAGTGCTGGAAATTTTTAACTGCTGTTAAGGGCCATCAATGCAAGTACTACACATATTCATATCCTTTCATGGAACAATACATATGCCTTCGTGTGAGTCAGAATGAATTTTCTTGGCAACCAACAATGTTCAGGAGGTGAATTTGCCAAACCCTAAGTTATTCAGTGTCCTTCCGTCCCTGGGACATTTTAACCTCTGCAGCCATGAGACTCTTGAATAACACGCTTGGGTCAGGGGGCATTCTTATTGAACAGGGAGATGGCCTTTCTTCCTGCCAGTTCTCAGTGCATTTCCTGCTCAATTCCCTGGCAACACTCACAGAAATAATAGGTAAGGTGGCCATACCTGGCTTGCATAGATTTCCGTTGTCTATGGCACGAGAGCAGCTGGGATAAAAGCACCAAAATGCAGGTGCATCTTTGGAAACTCTCTTCTGACTTATCAAACATCTTCACCTCCAGTCTGGTTACTATCAAGTTTTTGCATGAGTTCTGTAGTAAACAGTAGGGGTTGATGTCACCTTATAACGTGACTCTGGGCAGCTGCAGCTAAATACTTGCCCTGGTAGTGAATAGCATGGTGAGTGTATGGTTTTAGGAGGAAACGTTTCCATGTTTCCTTCCACGCTGCTCTCCAACAGGATGATCTTACTTTCCTTCATTGTATTTATTGCTGATTAAAGGCTTCCTTTATAGGATGGCTTATCTCCTTCCTCCCTTAAGTAGTGTTTAACCTTCAAGGAGCTAGTTTGTTGCAGATGGGAAGACACAGATGCATTGCAAGTACATTCTTCTGTTCGGGGCTTCATGAATATAGAGTAGCAGTATATCATCATGTGTTGAATACCTGGTAATGTGCTAGCTGTGTTTGGAGCTCCCAAACCAGAAGACTGGGTCTACTCCCACCTTCTACTCTGCTGGGAAGAAAGTTGGTGGTGCAGATAATTTGATCCAAATTTATTCCTGAAAAGTGTTAATGGAATTGTAAGGAAATGGGATGCAGCCACATCAACACTCTGTGTGCTTTCGTGTATCTGGAATTGAAATTTGGGCTTGAATGTTATATGGGAAGGACTTCTCTAATGACAAAAGGAGTGAACGATTCCTTTTCTTCTGTGGAAACTGAGAAACTCTGGCTGCAGGCTAGCACCTTTGTACACAACTGTTAGCGTAAAGGTGAACGTGTTTGACAGTGCTGATTCACATGCTATGTGATATCGCATTCCAGTTTCATGACTGACAGTGGCTTGAGTAAGTGACTTTAGAGAAACTACCATCTCTGGGCTCAACTGCTCAGCTACTTAAAATTTAATTTATTTAACTAAATTGTCTTCACACCTGTTCTCAAGCCTTGTATTTGTTTGTGGTGAGGGTTAGGATGTTTCAATAGAATTAAAGGAAGGTTATGGGCTGCTGCAACAAGAATTGCATTCAGAAGCTACTGTAGTGTGATTAAGTAATTCTTCATACCATATCAGATTTGAGAAGGAATGTCTACCTATTTGACCAACCATCTGTGGATCATACTCTTAAAACAAGTGACTCACTGAAATTCTTTAATGCATAATGAATTGTGAGGGTATTTTTCAGTTCTTTTTTTCTTTTCCTAAGGCAGAAAGTGCCTTAGGACATGGGTATGCAAAAAGCATATTCACCGTGTTCAATCATCTCACATTTATGATGTTTTACTTTACTGCGGAGTATCTGTATTGGAGAAGGTCAGTAAGCAGAGAGGTAGAACCCATTTAACAAAGCTGCTGCAGCTTCAAGTGTAAACAGATTCAGTCACTTTAAACCTGGTTACTGTAAAGTTAGCTTACCCCTGAAAGTGACAACGGAACTTTACACAAAACAGGGGGACGTGCATCCTATTCGTGTACACACAGGGGACATGAAAAATGACCCCCCTCAGCTTCCTGCTTGAATCTACCCCTTGGTTGCTTGGTGCCTGATAATGGGAAAAGCAGGGCAAACGCATACTCTCTAAGCAGTGTTGGAGGAAGGACCTTGTAACCCAGAAGCTACGAGACAGGTACTCTCATTCCTTTCCCAATTCATTAAGCAACGCTGGGCTTTCTGTTGTGCCTGTTTTCCTGCTCTCTCATGTGTCAGTGTGGGGTTTCCCTTTTCTTCAGGCTAAGACAAGAATGAGAGAACGCTGAGGAGCTAATAAAAATATTGCCTTTGATTGACTGGGAAATTCACAGATACCTACTTATAAATGACGCATCTACTCAAGTTGCCGGGATAACGAGAGGTCTAGTCCGTTACAGAATCTGTTAAGACAGCTATCTATTTCACGTGCTTACAGGAGTGTCATCAGAGATGAAAGTATTTGATCTACCCAGTTTGGCATCCTGACTTTTGAGCTGGCTGTTAACTGAGAGTTAGGTGATCTGCATAGTTTCCCATCTCTTCTCTCACCCTGAAAACACACATAAGCTTCTTTACTGTGGAAGCCAGTTTTATGCCTTGGAGGGACTCTTGATTCATGAGCTGCAAAGCTAAGTTTTATTTCCAGCTCTGCCACTGACTCACATGTTGGCTGTAAGCACCCTCCTTACTGTCAGGTTGTTTAAAGTGTCCAGCCCACTAATTTAAGGTTTGTCTGTCCTTATGATTCTTGCAATGTTTTGTAGAGACATTATTTATTTTCAGAGCCAACCAAATCTATTCAAATTAATTCCCTGAATCATCATCTCAAAACATGATCTTTTAATGCAGGTAACTGCGAATTCTGATGATAGTCAGAAATATCAGCAATGACTTGTCTGTCTGTAAGGCCCGATAAGTGTCAGTCTGTTGAGCTGAAGATCTTTTTCCCAGCTGAACACTGTTCACATGCCGCGTCATCTGTCGCGTCTCTTCTGTGAGCGGAGGACGAAGGCCTGGAGTGCAGCTAAAGGCTGGGAGGAGGCTTCCTTCCTTCCTTTGCACATGGCCGGTGACTCTGCTAACACTGTGTGCGGTGTTTACTCGGGCAAAAACCTAAAAAATACAGAGACAAGACCAGAGGACCGTAGGAAACAAAAATTAGTGAAGGAGGGTATGTAGAGGTGAGTTTGTAGAAGCTGGGCACCAAATGAGTGGAGGGTATACTACTGTTTGAAGGGATTTGAAGAATTATTCAAGTCACAAAGATGATCATCCTCCAGATGGAAAAGATCTTCGCCTCCATTGGCGTTTACATGGCAGAAGCTATTTATGCAAGGAATGTCGCTTAGGGAAACCCCTGGAACAGACTGTCCAGACAGTGTCCACTGGTTGTGCGTAGATGTTTGGGCTGGAAATTCAAAGTTCTCTGAGGATCCCAACTATTGGTCTGGAGTGCCTTCCCAAACGATGAAATGACGCAAAAGGCCTGTTGCTGTTTCACAGAGAAAGTTGGTCATTTTAAGAAACAGGATTTTATGAAGTGGCTTCCTTCAATAACTAGGGACAAAATGTGAGACTCAGCATGTCCCCTTAATCTGATATTCTTAACATTTATTCTCCAGCAAATTAAGTCATTACTTTTCTAAGGATCCTTATATTGAGGTTCTTGTTTGTTTGCTTTTGAGCATCTGTGTTTGGATAATTTAATCTTTGTTTTCATCTCTGTCACTGGACTTCTTCAAGGAAACTAAAATATTTTGTAGTAAGAAAAACAGTGCTATTAGGCAGAGGCTAAAGACATAATGGAAATACCCCATGGAGCGTAATCCATTTTTAATCGGTCACATCATTCAGCTATGACTAGTTAGATAAAAAAATGTTTAGCCTCAGAAACCAAAATGTGTTATAAAAGTATAAATATAGAAAATTAGTAAATCAGAGCAAAATTAATAATATGGAAAATCTCAGTAATCAATCGTCACGCAATGGCTGAGATTAGATTATTTCAGTGTATTATGGGTACATATGGGCCTGAAATAACATATTTTTTGCTTTGGGTTTCACCATTAATATTGTAAAGTTTTGATTCTTGGACTACTGTATTTAGCCAAAAGGAAGTCTAGCTTTTTCTTAAGTTAAGCTACTCGGAAAAACAAAGCTTATTCTAGATTCCATCATCTTCCCTTTAGGTTAACATAATAATTAATGTCTGATTTTCAAAACAGAGCAACTATTCAAAAGCTTTCTCTTTTTTATTCGGATTTCGTGGGGTGTAGGCACAGCACAAAACTGTCCCACCGTTGTGCCTCTAACTTGCTTTCAAAGTTACCGTCTCTGCCCTAGACAGTGCTGTCTGCTCTGGTTATCTGCCGGTTGCACCGGCCAATTTTCTGATAGCTCTTAAATGCCTCAGCCGTTGGGTAGGCAGAGGGACACTGACTATAGCCCAGAGCCCCATGGTGTTAACTACTGTACAAACACGAGACAAGCAGAGGACCCAACGCCTTCGCTCAAAAGGTACGAGCTAAGTGAAGTAACATTTCTCAGTGTCTATGGCTAAATGATCAGCTGGTTTGGTTTGAATCTTACCTCTATGCAGTGCAGTAACAATGAGTAGCTCTTCACTGAGGCAGTGGAGAGGCTTTTCCACCTGTCTTTTTTTCTTTACACAGTATGTAATTCATTGCTATGACAGTGAGTTACAAACCTGAGGGTGCTGAAGGGGCGTTGGACGCCACCAGGAGAACGCCGGTTGGTGTTCATCAGCATCGCTCCCCCCGCCGCAGCCAGGGCAGGCCAGGATGGCCCGGGTGCCGCGCCGGCATGTTTACCGGCAGCGCGATGGGCAAGGCAGGCTTGTTCCAGACGGACGCGGGCTGCCTCGGTGAGTCAGGGCTTGCAAACACCGCTCCTCCACAGACGCCACCGCACGCCGGCTGGCTGTGTGCGGCCAGGAGCCGGTGCTGTGGTCGAGCGCTGAGAGCACTCGGCGGTCCCCGTGTTAGATTCCTGGAAGTCCTGTTGTGTACGTCCGAGACATAGTTAGTCCACTCGGGAGGATCAGCTAGGCAGCTATCTTGGAAGAGCAGAGTTTCTGGGAAATCCTTCCATCTAAACACAAATTTTGGGATCAATTCACAATAAAGTTTAAAGGTCATCATGGCCCCTTCCAACCTAAATCGTTCCGTGATTCTATGGTCATAGGCGTAGAAGTATGAGGGGCTTCTGCTGACTCAAACCAGTTAATTTGGGAGGTGGGAAGGCGGGAGGTGTCCCTGCCCATGGCAGGGGGGGTGGAACTAGGTGATCTTTAAGGTCCCTTCCAACTCTAACCGTTCTATGATTTGTTTGTCCAAGATAAAAGATAATCGGGGAACCTTTTTCTTGCATCTGTGATCCCTTTGTGAGGAGGGAATAGGGCTGCTTGGGAGGCCAGGAGCAGCAGGGGCAGGCAGGGCTGTGCCCACAGTAGCCCAGCATGGCCAGCAGGGCAGGCGCAGGGGGTGACCCGCCGCAGCCACGCACCCGGCCACCAGTGAGCCCAGCAGTGGCACATCTGGGGTCAGGCCGGGAGCTCGGCGGGGCAGGGAGGTCTGAGAGCGAGGACGTGCCTCCCCTCAACACAGCTTCCGCGCCGCTCCTGAACATGACCGACGGCCGAGCCTGCCAGCCCGCACCCGGAGCAGCGGCAGCGAACCCCCGGGGCAGGGGAGCTGCAGGCAGGGCCGCGGCAGGGAGAGCCTGCACAGCCTCATGTCGTGGCGGCACCCAGGCGTGGGTGGAGAAGGTGGCCGGCGTGGACTTGTCTCTGGTTGTTCAGACCTGCGTCGAGTTGTTTACGCAAAGCAATGCAAAGCGCCTGTTTATTTGCCGACGATGTTCCTGTGGGTAAGGCTGGGGCTTTGGCTATAATTTCCCCCGGGTATGCAACTGCAAGTCTTCGGGTTTTTTCGGTGCGACCTATTGGTCACATTAAAACAGTTCAAAACCCAAAATCTTTAAACATGGTGAAATTAATGATCTGCCTATTCCTGATGTGTGAGGAAGACAGCAATTAATCATGTCTAGTATTTACATAGTATTATTCAGCCAAATTACAAAGAGAGATATCATTATTATTTACATAATCTAGAATAGGAAAACAGGTCTCAGAGAGGTCAAACAAGAGGTGAGCCAAGCATGTGTGAGGTCAGTCTTCCAAGAATGAATATTTGGCACATGAAAGCAGACTGGTTTGGGTTCCCCCCCACCCTTTCCCCCCAGAGATACAGAACGTCCACAGCTTTCTTTGAAATCACTGAGAACGAAAGCATTTCTGAAAATCAGTCTGTATTTGTGACCCACTTGTACTTCTAGATAGATACGTAATTTCTGATGCAGCAGTTCGAGCTAAGCAACTTGTGTACAGAGAAGTCACACCTAGCTCTTATGGAGAAATGGAAACTGGAAGCCATGACTGAAAATCCTGTTAACATCCAGTTTTATTGTAAATCATCTAGTTATCGCAAGCAGCAAGATGAGAGCAGTAGCTTTGCTCCGTTGCTCTATCTGAATCTGCCAATTTCTACTAGTTGGCTTGCTGCTGGTTTTTCTGATTTTACTGCTAGGTTTGCTCACAGCTGAAAGAAAAAAAAAAACAAAACCAAAAACTGCCTGTGGGGTCTGTGCATACGGTACTGCTTTGCTGAGGCAAATCTTCCTAACCCTCTGACATGTCATTCTCATTTGGCTCATCTCTTGCTAGTGGGAAGCGCGCTCCACGATTGGGGCTGGGACTCCACACAAGCCCCAGGAAGAAGCCTACGCATCTGGAT
Organism: Chionis minor; assembly: GCA_013398295.1. Lineage (NCBI taxonomy): Eukaryota > Metazoa > Chordata > Aves > Charadriiformes > Chionidae > Chionis > Chionis minor. The sequence goes on from VZSF01006565.1 coordinate 1,331,682, forward strand.
TCCAAGCGGCTGGATGAAGCGGATTGCGCCATTTCCCATCACTCAAGAGCACCCAGCTGTAATCGACACCCCCACTGCACCTCCAACCCACTTCTAGGTGAGTCAAAATCCCAGAATACCAATTGCCCAGCAGAAGGAAGCAATGAATTTCCTTCATACATCACCAGCTGGGACCGGGGTCTGAAATCTTTTGGGAATGGCCTCCAGATGGACGTTGGCCTAGAAGTGGAGTGTTCCCAAAGAGTTGAGGCAGCCCTCTGAGCGCTCAACCAAGGTGCGCTGCTGGCCGCCCATTTCTAAGGCAAGTGCTACGTCACTAATTCCCAAGACAGTTCTTAGTTGGACCAAATAACTTATGCCAAATCTGACGTTTGCTATTGCTTTTACTCCTAATAAGGGTTAATGCAGTAGCTCCACAGCTCCGTAGCTATAGCTAGCTGCCTGTACTGTAAGATTTTATAAGAAAGGACATAGGCCTCTGTTGATGCAGCTCCAAGATAAACAGTTAATCAGGATCACTTCTTCGGCTGGGTAGGACATGCCTGAGATCCTTCCTTCCCTACTCCCCCGGGAACTGGCCAAATTTTGCAGAGAAGCCTGCATGGCACAGTGTGAACTAAATCTGCTGTAGAATAGATCTTATTAGTGCAGCTCGCCCGTCTCTTCCAAATATCACAGTTGTCTTCACATTTTGAAAAGCAATTAAAATCAACAGCACGTAACATATTACAGCTGTAGTAAACATTTTCCTTGGCCATGGCAAACAGCCCTGGGAACTCTAAACTGCAAACAACAGCCCCTCCTCCTGTTTGCAATGGGGATGCACAGTTAGATTCCAAACAACAAAAGTGAGTTTCTCCCAATTTTTTGTTTGTCCTTTGTAAGCCACCTGGGGAGCCACGACTTCCAGAATACTGATCTTGAAAAATTAAATCCCCTGAGCAAACTGGGGCTTATTATTCTGGGGTTTATGAAAAGCATAAACTCTAGTAGAAACAAGTATTAATCACGAATTGCTGAGAGGGATGCACGCCCTGCATTGTATTCATTTCTCACTGTCTACAGGTTAGTCTGGTTAATCTCACACACTAATATTCATTAGCTAAATGAATACACCCACTGCAAGAACAGAATGAATTTGTGGGGGTGTTAGTTGGCGTAACTTCAGTGACTGTTAACAAGTCTTTATTCTTTATATACCAGTTGTCAGTCATAGCCCTGTGTGTGATTTATAGGAGAGATAAGTGCTATCATCATCGTGCAAAAAAGAGGCAGAAGCAAGAAGTGTAAGGCTCCTCTGAGGCCACCGTGGAGCCACCAACTGAAAACCTGACAGCTCCAGGCCTGTACTTGCCAATGGCAATTACCTGGTGGCATCGCTCTTGTCTTACTGCTCACAACTCTCGCAAGGTGCCTTAGTTCACAAACAGAACCTTCATTTGAAAACGACTTTGCAAGAATTCTGACCCCTCACAGCCTGCGTGAGGTACAAACCGGCTGTTGTCACAGGGATGTGCCGTGCCCCGTGTTGTGTTCTCTCTTGGCCCTTTGGTCGGTTCCTCCTCCCCCTCGGGTTTGCCATCGAGTGTCTCGCAGGAGGTTCCCCGTTGTGGTTGGATTTGTTAATTCCCTGCCGGGGCGCTGGAGGAATGAGTGTGCGAAGGGTGGTTTGAGGAAGGCAGCGCCGCTCCCAGCCGTTCCGCTGCCACCTCCGAGCCGTGCCGGACCCTGCCGGGATGGGGGCGGAATTCTCGCCCTCCGCCACGCTCTGAGCGGGGCCCAGCTCGCACTTGACCTTCACGGGAACCGTGAGCCGCTGCAGGCCGGCAGCAAACCCAGCCCGCCGTCATTCGCGCAGCCGGCACAGACCCGGCCGTCCCGCGTAAACGTTTCTGCCAGCGCAGATGTTTGGGCAAGTCTGAAGAGGGTCCGGCCTGGCGGGGTTCGATGAGGCTCGCAGGCGGACGCGGACGCGAAGTAGCGCTCACAAGAGCCGCTGACCCGTGAGGGTTTGCCGGCGCTCCCGCACGAACGGCTCCTCCGGGACCACCCAGCGCCGCCCCCGGCCCCGCTCCCGCCCGCCGCAACCGGAAGCGCCGCGCCCGGCCTGCGTCATCGGGCCGCGACGCCCGGGCCTGCGCGCCGGAAGTGAAGGGCTGCCATGGCAACGGCGCCGGCAGTGCCGGCCTGGGGTGCGCGGGGAGCCCGCGGGGGCCACAAACAGTGTGTATTTGGGGACGGGGCCGTTCCCGAGGACGGGGCGGTGGGGCAGAGCAGCGAGACGAACGCAAAGGGCCCGAGCGGGCGGGGCAGGCTGACATGGCCGCCCCGAATTTAACGCACCCACCTTGGCCTCCCTGCGGGCCTCCGCTGTTGGGGTTTTTTTTCCCCTCATGGCTTGTTTTAAACCTCGCCCCTTGGTCTGTGTGGTCTCTCTCATACACGTGCGGGCGCGAGATCATGCAAGAACGTGCTGCACTGAAGAAATCCTTAGTTCTAAAAAAGTGCAGCTTCGTGGATGAAGGCACTGATGGATGGTCAGCTCTAAAATGATCGTAAATCCCAAAGCCTTAAAAAGTCACGCTGTTCCATCCTATTCCATCTCAGAACAGGACCTGTGTCAGCTGGAACTGGTCACACATTGATCCTGCCCGTGAGACCCAAGTAATTGCAGCTGCAGATATGTGACTGCTTGTCTTCTGTGGTCCGAGCATTCCTTGTTGTGTTATATTTTATACTTGAAACAAAAATAAACTCATGTGGTGGTTTAACCCCAGCCAGCAACTAAGCACCGCACAGCCGCCTGCTCACCCCCGCCCTGCTGGGATAGGGGAGAGAACCAGAAGAGTGAAAGTGAGAAAAAAATGGTGGATTGAGATGGAGTTTAACAAGTAGAGCAAAAGTCATGCACAAGCAAAGCAAACGAGGAATTCTTTCCCTGCTTCCCATCGGCCGTCAGGTGTTCAGCCATTGCCAGGGCAGCAGGGCTCCCTCACATGTAACAATTACTCAGGAAAACAAACACCATAACTCCAAACCTCCCCCACTTCTTTCTTCTTCCCCCAGCTTTATATGCTGAGTGTGACATCACATGGTATGGAATATGCCTTTGGGCAGTTGGGGTCAGTTGTGTCTCCTCCCAGCTCCTTGTGGCCCCCCAGCCTGCTCGTTGATGGCGTGGTGTGAGGAGCAGAAACAGCCTTGATGCTGTGGACGCTCTGGTCAACAGTAGCTAAAACATCCCTGGGTTATCAACACTGCTTCTGGTACAAATCCAAAACATAGCCCTGTACTAGCTACTATGAAGAAAATTAACTCTACCCCAGCCAAAACCAGCACAACTCATTGGAGTTCCAGCTGATTTTTTCCTGCAAGTCTCTCATCTTTCTGGAATCTTACTGTTTATCTGAGGAAACACTTGAAACCAGCATTTCCTCATCTCGTCAAAAGTGCAGAATACTCAAAACAACTTGTCTGTCACTTTCTAGACCTTCCTACACTGTGTTGTGGTAAATGAGGCTTTTCTATTGGGTCAATTTGACAACAACATGTTCTTCAGTTAAAAAATGTTTGCTGTTTTGCTGGTAATGTTTTTCCTTGTTACTTCCAAGGTGATTGTAAGATGAAAACAAACGGGATTTCCCAAAGCACACCATGTTGAGGCTGTTCAGTGCCTCACGTTCAGAGCGGCCCCTGCGGAGGACGGAGCAAACACGCGTGCTCAAGCAGTCATTTCCAGTTCGCTGTCCTCATGCGCTCTGTGTGCCAGAGGGGAAGCACTTCACCGTGCCGCGTAGAGGGCAAGTAGATTCTCCTTCACTGACAACTTTGCTGGAAGCTGCAGATCAGTGTCTGCATTGCGGGCATGATGGTGGGGCCTCCAGAGGATGGTCTGTTGGTGTCCCTCAGCATTTATTGCTGCAGCCTGTGGCTGTGTCCCTCCAGCCTGTGACCAGTGTGATTCTTCCACTGTAGCTGTCAGCCCAGCAGTAGCCATGCTCAGCACACACGGGAGAATGGAGCTGGTTGTAGGAGGAGAGGCTGGGTGACTCACGGCTTACGCGCTGGAAGAGGCTCCTGCCTTCGTTGTCCCCTTCCTGCTGCTTTGGCCAGGGCGGCATCAACCCAGGATGAGATCAGGCTGTTGCACAAACTTGACCTGCGGATGTGGGGCCAATTGAGTCGTCATCAGTGTTGCCATAACTTTATTATCCTCAGCACCGGCCTTTGTATGTGCTTATTATTGTTGATCCAAATTGTTAGCGACAAAAATTGGGCATTGTCCACAGGAGAGGGAAAATAACTATGGCTGTAGGAACTGATGGGGAAAGGTGAAAAGAATGGTTTTGTTTAACCTGTGAAAGCTCAATGGAGAGAGGGCTCAGCTTTCTAAGTGTGCTGCAGAGAAGACAGTGATCGGTTGTACCCACCACGAGCGGAGAAGACGTCCTTGTGTTGGTTTGAGTCAAGTGAGACTGGATTTGATTGTTGCAAAAGCTTTCCAAATACAGGATGACTTACATACTGGAACAAATTCTCAATAAAGGAGTCCCCATCTTTGGAGGGATAAGGATGTCTTTTCAAGACCATGTCAGAACAAAACCCATCAGAGATCAACTAAACCTAGCTGATGAGATGACTTGTTTGGATCTCCGCCAGTCCCTGTTTTTAATGGTAATTTTTCCATGGATCTGTGCGGTAGGTGCACATGACAAAACATGCCAGCCTGTGAATGTCTGCCAGACACAAACAGCCGTTTCACAGCTGAGGTTACCTGAGCTCTTCTTTGGTTCACAGACAGACTTTGGACAAGTCCTGTCTGTCCCCAGTGTCCTCAGTGAGGGCAGACCTGTGGGACAGGCAGGCTTTTGGTGGCAGCAGAAAGCCAGTTGAACCCAATCCCACATCCTGGTTTGGCAGCAAGACTCCTGCAGGCAAAGCTTCGTTATCCCACTGGATCTTCCTGATGGAGTTGGGTCTGCCCTTGCAGGTTACCACAGGTTGCAGTGGAGGAGGACGAGCAGCACAGTGGGTCAGGAAGGAGGAATGGGATTGTAGCCTGTAAACCTTAACTGCGTAACATTACTTCTTAGCATCAGATGCTGTAAAATTATGCCAGCCTTCACAGAAAGACAGCGGGCAGGACATCGCAGAGGAATCTGTATTTCTGTGGGCGGAGGTGGGTACGACGGGGAACAGAAGAGGGAGGGAAACCGGGTGGTTTGAATGTCAAGAGCCCCCTTCCCATTGATCTGTGGCAGCCTGAGGATGTTCTGTGTCTGTGGAGCTGGGTGGGTGCATGGAGGGGTCTGGGTGAAGCTCCTGCCACCCCGTGGAAGTGCCATTTCTGTGGATGCTCTGAACTCTGCATCGATTTAGCGATGACCTGCCCCAGCCACAGCGCAGCCATCCCCAGGAGGATCCAGGTGCAGGAGCAGTGCTGCACATCACCGCGGGCATTTGCTCTTTCTTCTGTTTTCTTTTGCAAATGACCAGGGCACCATTATCTGCAAAATCCTGGTGAGGGGCCACACACACCTTCAATGTCCTGCTGCAGCAGCAAATGTGCTTTTTTGGTTTACTTTTCTCTATTCACCCTTTGACCTCTCATGAGACTGGTGCTGCCCTGTAGGTAATCAATGAGAGTAAGGAAACAGCTGATGAGGAGAGGAGAAATACAACCAAAAAGCATTCAGAGACCCAAATAATGTTTCTGGTGGGCACACAGTGATCTCTAGTCGTTCCCAAGAGTGAGCCAGAGGGCCCTGGTGCACATCCCACTCTCCATGGACCTGCGCTGCCATGTACAATGGGTGCAGGTGCAATCCTGCTCTGTGGAATCTAAGTCACGTTGCTGGAAGAGGACCTGCACAGTTCATCTCTCCAAGGCATTTATTTCAGTAGAGAAATGTCCTTGTAAGGCATTCTCCTTCGTTGGTTCCCTAAATGTTAACCCAGATTATGGTCTGCGAAAACAGAAATGTGCCAAAACGACAGTGTCGTTCCCGAAGAGTAGGAGCCACCTGGTGAGCACAGGGCCAGAGGCAGAGCTCTCCTCTGTGGGAGTCCCTGGGTTGGAAGGAGCCCCGCAGTCCTGCAAGTTGTTCCAGATGGTTTGCCGGGTGCGTGGAAGGGAGTCGACGCTGCTGATACTGGCAGAACGGCACAGGTTACTCTGCGGGGTGTCGTGCTCGACAGTGATTAACAACGACAGCAATGTGTGATAAGCACCGAGCCTTGGGTTAAGCTGTGGAGAGGCGAGGTGTGAAACACTGGATCTTCAACAGGCACGGGCAGTTCACATCGAAATTGCATCCAAATTGAGTCACGGGCACAAGGAGAAGACAAAACCTGTATTTAAAGCATATTTCTTGCAATGAGCCCTCTTCCCACACAGGTGTGGCAGCACGGAGCTGTGCACCTTCCTGCTCCCGACGTGAACTTGATGGAAAGCTTTTTGAGTAGGAACTTTGCTTTTCAGTTTTCCTGTCAAGTGGCACAGACTTGGAATCGTAGAAATAATGTTGAGCTCAAACGAATTAATTTCACTCACCCCACAGCTGCAGATTTAAACTTACTTTGTCTTTTGATCGAGCAAGTCTGACCCATTCTTGCCTGGTGCTGGTCTGTCCTGGCGAGACCAGTCCTTAAATTCTTCTATAATTCTGATTGTATTTTGTCTTGTGTGCAATTCAAGAAGAACTAATTAAATAGGGAAGGGATTGCAAAATCAGTTTCCAACTAGCACTCTTGTGTGACTTGAGAATAACTTAATTTAAATGGGTTGACACTCACATAATTAAAGGCACTGCTAAATCTGTTATCTCAAACATGTTAAATAAGTCTTTACCCTGAAATCAGATACGAAGAAAAGGGAAGTATATGTGGCGGTGCATTTAATTTTTCATTTGCTCTTAATGTGGGTCTCCAGTGAAGGCTGGCAGTTTGGACCTGGGGTTTGAAGGCAGATTCCCGTGCTCTCCTTGCTTTGGGGGAGCTCTCATCCTTGAAATCCCGAGACTTTTCCCTCCAGAGAGCTCCGTTTCACCGGAGCACCATTTCACCAGAGCAGACCCTTCCGCTGGATTTGCAGTGGGGGGAGCAGCCTGAACTCCGGCCCCCAGCTGCCAACGGTTCCTCTGCCTATGGCTCTCTTGGGATTGTGGGCACTCAACCTGGTAAGGGGCTGCTCAGTTTAAGAGGCTGGTGACTCTTGGCCATGGGCAAAATAGTCTTGACTCAAGGGAATTTTTAATTAATTTAATTTATTGCCAGTTAACACAAACTTCTAATGACTGATTAGAGGTAACAGATGAGCCCACTGGCTGTGGCTCGGGGCAGCCTGTGGCCTCCTCCTGCGCAGGCACTGCTGCCAAAACTAGGCAATTTGTGCCCAAAACAGCCCTCAGGGGCGAAGGGATACGGTGCTCACGCGTGCGCTAGCTGGGTGCTGATGCTGCCTACAGATGCCATGTGCTCCCCCGAGTCCTCATGCTGTGCTGTTTGGGGGCTCCTATGGTAACTAATTTGGTGTTCGTGCATGTGATAACTGTGTGCTGCTGCATGAGCTCGTTTGGTGCTTACGCATGCACCTGGGGCCAGGAGGCAGCGTTAACTTGCTGAGGAGACTTTGAGCTCACTCATTTGGATGCCTAAACCTGGGGATTTACATTAGTAACATTGAAAGAGCTGGAGCGCGCTGCTCATGAACGGAATAACCAAATGAGATATTGAATTTAGAGACAGATATTCAAATGAAGCCTTGAATACTGGGCCTGCAAAAGTCTGCAAATAGCATCTCATATGTGAAACAGCAGCCTTGGGAATGAAGGGAATTTACATATAGAAGAAGGGATCTACCCGGTGCTGCACCCGTTTCAGCTGGGACTGCACCGCAGGGATGGGCTGGGGCAGTGCAGGTGGCTGCTGCTATTGATAAAGTTCACTCACAGTTTCCCAAATATCTGCCTCCTGAGCAACGGTGTGGTGTGCCAGCAGGTGCCCTGTCTCAGTCGAGAGCTCTCACCTTTAAAACTGCACCAGGTTTTGTGTATAAGTGATTCCCACCGGACTCTCCCTCACGGTTTTAACACAGCAGTGACATGAAGAAAAGAAACTGGTGGTGCTGCAGTATGACCAGTGGTCTGGCTGCCAGGGATGTTTATTCTTGCTGGTTTTTAAATACAGCCGTTCAGCAAAGTACAAGACCTGTGCAGTGAGCGCTGTGCTCCTGCAGGACAGTGGCAGACGGTGCTGTTCCAGATGGGGCTGCTTCTGGGCTGGCGTTTTCCTTCCCGGCGGCTAACTTGGACTGCCTTTGCAAATCCCCTTCAATAAAGCGATGGCACTGGAGGCCTGCTCCTTCACACACCTCCCGGAATGCTCCTGGGAAGTGAGAGATGGTAGAGCTGGTGGCAGGACCAGTGCCTTCTGAAGCATCCTGGACCCTGTGGTGGGGACCTGCCCGAAGGGACCAGCAGGACCAGAGGCAATTGGGAGCAGGGACACACTGAGGCTCAGGGAGGCTGCTTTGTCCCTGGGTGCTGCTGAATGGCAGTGGTGGAGGGGTTGGTCACAGCCTTCAAGGTGATGGGGATTTCTGTCAAGAGCAGTGGTGAAAAATCTGCCTCCCTGCAGCCGGGGTTCCCTCTTTCCTCCTCCCTGTCCCCATGCTGTCCTCCCCGTGGCATGCAGCCGACTCTGGATCCTGCTCCTGCCTTGGTTGTGGGTGGAGAAAGGTAGCTGCAGTGGCTCTTTAGAAAACAAAATTACAGCAAAACGTGGGAGGTTCCTACAAGTCACCTGTGAGCTGCTTCCTCCCATTCCCGGACCTGGGCTGCCTGGGAGGAACTTTAAATTGCCACTTGGCTCAGCCTTGGCCACTGGCTCCGGCAGCATGAAGGTGAGAGGCATCTTCCTGCTGGGGCTCCTCGCCCTGTGGGCAGAGCTGCAGGCAGCACCCACCGCAGGCAAGTATGGGCACGCTGGAAACACCCAGCCTCTCTAGATTTTAAGAATATTTTCCATATTTTCATAGAATCATAGAATAGTTTGGGTTGCGATGGAACTTTAAAGTTCATCTAGTCCAAACACCTGCAACAAGCAGGGATATCTCCAACTAGATCAGTGATGTTCAGTGATGTGTGTTTAGAAGTCTGCTTTCATTCTTGCATTTATGAAAGCTTCCTGCGAAGAGTTGTAACCTTGGTGAGGTTTAGCCCTGCTTAAACTTTATAATCTTTGAGTTCTGCAAAACTGCTGAGGGTGGAGGCAGCGGTGGTGCCAGCGTGCAGGTGTAGGGATGCTCGGGCGGAGGTTTGTCAGTTGAACCAGTGATCAGGGCAGGAACCAGTGGGAACAGCCTGGCCAGAGACTGGGGGTGCTGCAGATGGGACCGAGGTGGGCTGGACTGGAGCCAGACTGGGCTGCCCGGGGGGTTGGGATGTTGGGATGGACCCTCCTGGCTGGGCAGAGCAGCTTCCATCCGTGGGGCTGGGACCCCCCTGGGATGAGTGGGGATCCCCAGCCCTCACAGCCTTGCTCAGGGTGTCTCTATCCGAAATGAGAACCTGCCGGTTGTCAGAGCCGAGCTGCGGCGTGCTGAGCTTTGCTGCCCACCCGCCTGTGCCTGCCTCACGCCAGAGCGCAGCACCGTCCTCGCCCCGGCTGGTGGCTGCCCCTACGCTTTGCTTCGTGGCAGGTTCAGGGCATCTCCCCACTCCATCGGACCTCGGAAAGCACCAGCCCTGCTGGGGAGCTGCAGATCTGGGAGGAAGGAAGTTCTCAAAGAAGAATCACTTTTCCTTTTCTTCTCTGTTTTTGTTTTGTTTTGTGGGGGGTTTTTTGTTTTTGTTTTGTTTGTTTGTTTGTTTGTTTGTTTGTTTGTTTGAAGTGGCCAACTTTCAAAGGAGTGAAAATTGCATTTCTCTTGAGTGAGCAGTGAAGTGATTTTTAAAGCAGTGTTTGAGATTTTACGGAACCCCTGCTCTCCGAATGCTCCTGCACACGTTGCCGGCTGGGCTGTTTTATTCTAAAGCTCAGACTCCGAGGCAGCAACAGTTTGCTGTTACTCTGCAACAAGATGCTGGGGTCGTCACACGCTGATGAAAATGTGTTGAAAAAACTTGAGTTTTGGTCTCAGTTTATAGGCTGGTTTGAAGCCTTATGATACAGCCCACATTTTGCCAGCAGGCCGGTGGTGCTGGTGCCTCCGTTGCCGATGTTGATCCCCTTCTCTGTCTCAGAGTGATGTCCAGGGGCCAGCGCTGCCCGTGGGGAGCCTTGTGCTGTGCCGCTCTGCTGCTGAGCGGGATCGCTTGCTGCTGCTCGACAGGAGAGTGTGCAGACTGACTTCCTAAATACGCTTAGTGATGTATTTGTGCCCTGGCTACATAGCACACGCTGTATTTGTGTTTGTTTTGCTAAGAAGTTGATGCAATCGCACATGCACACACACGGACACACACACACTTTCTTGCTTTTCCTTTCCAAGTTCTGCACCCGTGATCAGCCCGGTGTCTGTCTGCCCACAGGCAGGAATTGGGGTGCTGCGGGAGCGGCTGGCACGGAGGCTGGTGCTTTGGGGGTGCTGGCGGCTCCCAGCGTCTCTGCCTGCGAGGGTCGGGGAAGCCACAGGAGCCGGAGGGTGGGGATGAGCCCGGGCAGTGTAGGGCTTGCTGCGGGTGTCGGGGCGGGCTGTGGCGTGGTGCCATCTCTCTCTGACCCGCCTCGGGCACCGGCTCCACCATGACACTGCCATGTGCCGGGAGGCACCAGCGTGGCCCCAGGGGGCTGTGTCACTCCTGCTGGGCAGGCAGCAGCAGTCAGGCAGGGACCTGAAAAGCAACTGGGAAAAGCCGCAGAGGAGAAGGCAGCAGCACAGCGCCACGGCAAACCCGGCTGCTGCGCGTGTGGGTAGCATCCTGCCCTGGCTCGGCATCACAGTGCCAAGTCTGAAACCCTGAGCCATCAAAGGGCAGATCTCCATGGGCTTTTCCCATCCGGGAGCCCTGTGCAGTGACGGAGGGTGCTGGTGGGTGGGAGCCACGGGTGGGAGGGCAGCACAGGGCTGGTGCCCTGGGGCTGACCCTGCTGCTTTCTGCTCCCTTCAGGGCTCCCTGGAACAGCCCCTGCCAGGCGGCCGCAGCCAGGGCGGCCTGGAAGCTCTCTGCCAGGGAAGTGCCCTTTGCCCGGGGAAGAACTTAACGTGGTGCCCACTCCGCAGCCTGACAGGATCACCCTGGATGGGAAGAGGGAGTCAGGTGTGGAGCGGGTGGGTAAGGACCAGTGCCCTCCCGGGGCTGAGCCGGTGGCTGCTGCGACACCCATGCTGGGGAAGAAGCCGGTGAGCGGGGGAGAGGCTGCAGCGGGGAACAAGCCTGCGCTGGCTGGGAAGCCGGACACTGGGAAGAAACCTAGTTCAGAGAAAAAGCCAGCGTGTGGGGGGAAGACTGAGACTAGGGAAAAGCCAGAGGTTGCAGCAAAGCCGGAGATCATAGCAAAGCCAGGAGGGAAGCCAGGCACTGGGGGAAAGCCAGAGGCTGGAGTGAAGCCAGAGGCTGGGCCAAAGCCAGAGACTGTGGGGAAGCCAGAGACTGGAGGGAAGCCAGAGACCAGTGGGAAACCAGTGGCTGGGGGAAAGCCGGCATCTGAGGAGAAGCCAGAGGCTGGGGGGAAGCCGGAGGCTGGGGAGAAACCTGTGCTGGGGGAGAAGCCGGAGTCGGGGGGGAAGCCGGAGAGTGAAGGGAAGCCTGAGGCAGGAGAGAAGCCTGAGTCTGACCAGGGTGACAGTGGGGAGGATGATGACAGTCACGACGATGATGATGACAATGACGACGATGACGATGATGATAAAAATGAGCATGACGATGGTGATGATGATGGCGATGATGGTGATGATGACAGCGATGATGATGGCGATGATGATGGCGACAATGATGGCGATGATGATGGTGACGACAATGGTGATGACAATGGTGACAACGATGATGACGGTGACGACAATGATGACTACGATGACTATGACTATGGAGATGATAATGATGATGGTGGTGACGGCGATGACGCTTGGTGACCGATGGCGTAGGGTGTGTGAGGAGTGTGTGGGACAAGGAGACCCCATGGTGGGTGAGCGCAGAGGCGGCCACCCCTGGCCTTCTCCTCTGCCTCACTCTGCCAGGACCAGTCCTGAGCACCAATGCTGTTTTGGGCAGGACCTTCTCTTTCTTAATAAACCCCACATTGGGCCACCAGCTTGGCGTGACAAGCTGTCCCTGGTCGAAGTGCCGTGCATGGCCAAGCCACTGGGGCTGCCCCGCCCTGCCCCAGGCACGGGGATCCCCTGCACTTGCTCCTGCGTGCTGGGGGCTCGGCAGGGCCCTTTGCACAACAATGTGACTCCATCCCCCATGGGAGAGCCAGAGGGACATCCCCAACCAGGCTCATGCCCAGAACCAGCAGAGCATCCCTGGGCCAGGAAAAACGTCCCTGTGGGGTCAGTCCTGGCCCCGGCTCCCTGGGGCTTCCTGGGGTGAACTGCTCCATGGCCAAGGCCCCCCAGCATCCTCTGAAAGCAGCCGCCGTGGCTGGGCTTGGCCAGGAGCCACGTGGGCATGGACACCCACGGGTCACAGATCTGGCTGTTTTGCACAGGCAGTCTGCCGGGGTGCTGGGAGCTTGTGTGTCCCTTGGAGCCTCGCCTGTGCCCACTGTGCCATGCCGTGCCAGCAGCGGGGTCAGGAGCTGGGGGACCGCTGCCCAGTCTGGATGAGAGGGGCACCCCCAGCTGAGCCCCGAGGGCTCAGGGCAGCCACAACCCTCTCCCGCTGCGGAGCTGCACCAAGACGAGGTCGGGGCTGGCAGTGTCACCGTGGCTCTGGAGTGAGCCTGGGTCCTCTCTGGGGACATGATGGGATCCCACAGGACACCTGCTCCCAGGGGGGTGTCTGGGAACAGGAACAGTCTCAGTTCCAGCAGAAATGGCCAGACCCATGGAGTTTGGGCAGGACTGGTGTGCAGGTTCCCCAGGACCTGCTGACTGCAGTGGTGCAGCCCCTACCTGGGACCCCAGCCCTCCCACAGGAGCTGAGGTGATCCCATGGAGACTGGTGGGGGCTCAGCAGGAGACTGACACAGTGGGAGCCAGCCAGTGCTCATCACAGACTGGGTTTACTGGGAACTGGTGGGGACACAGAGACCCCCGTGCTCAGCTCTGAGCAGAGGGTGAGCTGAGGGAGGTGAGATGGGGGAGACGGGTGTTCATCCTGCAGCAGATTGATCCCTCCATGGCCAGCTGTCTGGCTGTCCGTCTGTCCGGCACACGGTGGTGTGGGGTGGCTGCACAAGTGGGTTCCTCAGTCCCGGTCCAGGCAGGGGCTAGGTGAATCCTGGGGGGAGATGGGAGCATCCATGTCCCAAGCCCTCACCTCTGAGCATGCCAGGATGTGGCTGTTGGCTGTACAGCAGGGCCCTGGGGGCGAGGGGGGCCCAACACCCTGGTCACCCCTCCCGGGGCAGCCGTCGGGGGGTTTCCCATCCCTTCTGCAGCGTGCTGTGCGCGGAGACGGCACGGCTGTGTGGGACGCTGAACCCTGGACACAGCCATGAGTCCACTTTACATGCCCCCGTGCACCCTCCCGCAGCCCCGTCCCACAGTGTCCCCGCGCCCACCCCATGCTCACCTGTGGACACCAGCCGGGCCCAGAGGCAGCAGAGCCCCAGGAGCAGGAGCAGCGACAGCAGCCTCATGGCGGGGACTGGCAGCGTGGGGGCTGCCTGCCCAGGCACAGGCAGGGGTTTAAATCCTCCCGGGGCTGGAGGTTGGTCCCGGTGACCCTGTCCATGCCCCAGTGCCCGGCACGCTCTGTCCGAGTGTGACCCCCCCCATCCCCTCCCTCCTGTGGGCTGCTGCCACCGGATGAGCTGCACAGGGAGGCACGAAGGTGCTGCTGTTCCGTGCTGGGCTCCGTGCAGCGCCGAGAGAGCCATGCTGGGCTGTACCATGCCATGTTGTGCCGTGTCACAAGACAAGAGCAGCTGGCACAGCTTCCCACTGCGGGGGACAGGTACAGGACAGGTGGTAGCAAGGGTCCAGGGGAGACCCCAGCGTGAGGCTGGCTCTGCTAAGGCAGCAGAGGTGGGTCCCTGTCCGGGTGCTGTGGAGCAGCCCATGGTGCCCTGGCAGCTCTCCGGGCATTGTTCTGCCTCTGGGAACAATTGCTGGCTCCCGAGGGACGTACTGTGACCGGACACGGTCCATAGCCCTGCACTGCCACCGGCCCCTCGGCCCCACACCTCCCAGCCAGCTGGTGCCCACCCGGCCCCACGCCTTGGAGTGGCAGCCAGGGACGATGGCTGGCCGGGGATCGTGGAGCCCTGGTGCTGGGGGCAGGGAGCTGCAGGCTGAATGGAGGAAAGGGGCTCTGCTTGGACACCAGGGCTGTGGAGCCGTAGCATTGGGTCTCACATCCTCACCAGATCCAGGATGGGTGCCTTGGTCCCCATCACACAGTGCTGGAGCTGTCTCTCACCTCCCGCTCCCTTCCATGAGGCTGGTAGGACCGGCCACCGTGGATCCTGTGGCTGCCTGTTCCTGGCGATTCCAAGCAGGGGCATGAATCTGCACCAGCACCATCACTCAGAGGGACACGTTCCTTCCTGGAGTCTGGCTGCACTTCCCACCCACGGCTCTGCCCATGCCTGGAGCCCCATGGCGATCGCTTGGACCCTGGTTTTCCCGGGGGGCCCTGAAGCTGCCCCTACCACCATGCTGCTTGGGGTATCGGCAAGCGTGCCACGGGCTGCACCGGCGACAGGGGCTGTCCTGGGAGCTGCTGCCTGTCCCCAGGGCTGCATTGAGCCAGCGCTGCTTGGGGCTGCAGGTGGGTCTGCCAGTGCAGCGTGTTGCAAGGATGGAGGCACCGGAGCCACCGGGGCTTTCCCTGACGGCTTCCTTCCAGGAGTGCCTGTCCCTGCGAGAGGCAGGAGGGCTCCGGCACGCTCGGCTGGGCAGGTTGCCTGCATGTGCGTGTGCGTGTGCACGTGCAATCCAAGCCAGCCCAGTGTGGACACGTGTGCGTGCGTGCGTGTACAGTCCATGCTCCGTGTGTATGTGCATGCGTGGGTGTGTGTACAGTTCACACTGCATGTGCATGTGCCGTCCAAACCGTGCGTGTCCTTGTGTGACAGCAGCTGGCTGCGAGGGGACCCTCTTACATCGGGGTGTCCCTGTGTGTGGGACAGAGGCAACGTGCAGGTGGGATGACCCATCCCGGGAACACATGGAGCTACAAGAAGGGGAGCAGTGGGGAGCGCTGGGTCCACTATACCAGGGTGTCCCTGCTCCCCACAGGAGCTGTCCCTGTCCCTGTCCCTGTCCCACAACAGGGACAGTGCCCGGCTTGTGTCAGCCATGGCGAGCACCAGTCTCCATAGACCAATGGGCTCCGTGTGGCGTGTCCGACTGGGACATGCCACAGCCAGGGGACCCGCTCTGCCCGTTGGCTCTCCCAGTGCCTCTTCTGCCGTGTACCCTGGTCTGGGCAGGAGCACCATCCTGGTGGCACAGCACCTTCTCTGTCCCTGTCCCCACTGCGTGCCCGCCCTGGGAGGTGCCACATTCCTGGGTGCTCCCTGGGCAGGGCTGCCCCGGTTGCTATTTCCTCCACAGTGGACATGGTGGCAGGGCAGGGCAGGGGTCACTGACACGGGTGCCCCATGGGGCACGATTTTCTGTTGTGTAGAACCCCAACATCTGCCTGGAAGCAGCCCCCCTTGTTCCCCATGATGCCGTGAACACCAGCCCCCCTGTGACTGGTTCCTGCATCCACTGCAGCATCCCCCCGGCTTGTCCTTGGCATTACCCTGGTGCAGGGACAGCAGGGGCTGCTCTGGAAGACAACGTCAGTCGTTACAGTGATCACCTGGGTGGCTGAGATACTGCAGAGAGATAGCGGGGAAAAATGTAGCTCTGGTGGATTTTGTCACCGTGGCCCTTCCCTCCTGTGGGGCTAGGAGTCTCTGTGCCACCGGGAATGTCCCAGACAGCTCAAGGTTGTGGGAAATGCACCGAGGGTGGCCACTGAGTCATGGCTCCAGGACTACCGCAATCCCTGTGGAGGGATCCCCTTCCCACGGCCCACCCTGGTCCTGCTCCCGCTGATTGCCACCAGCATGCGCCTCTGGCTTTGTTCCCGCCTCACTCAGGCTTTGCCATGTCACTATGTCCCATGCCAGGGACACTGCCAGGGTCTCCGTCCTGGGGCTTCGGAGGAAAGGCAAGGAGAAGCTGCGGTAGGGCACAGGCGGGTCACGGCACCTCCCTCCAAACCCCACCCAGGGTCCGACTTCCCTGGCCTCTCCCCACTGAGCTTTCCTCGCCCTCCACTTCCCCCTTGGGACAGTAATTACGGCAGTAATTAAGACGACAATTATTCCTGCTGAATGGGAACAGCTTAATCTGTTTCTCCCTCCTTTTGGCAGGTTTCACCCCACGCCCGCCCACGACTACCAGGGGGATGCTGGGGACCTGCCTGCTGCTCAGCCCAGCGCCGGGAGCCCTATGCTGCTGTGGGTCTGACCTCCGGCTGTCAGCGGGGCAGGCTGCGAGCTGTGTCCCATCCCCAGCATGATGCAGCCGGACCCCAAGCTGCTGCCAGGAGTAGGGGGCTGCTGGGGGACACAGGGCACGGCTCTGTGCAGGCAGTTCCCCGGGAGGGGACCAGGTGAAGGGGATGGCCCCAGGCCAGGAGAGGGTGATCAGGTGGATGGCAAAGGGCCGATGGCACCTGCAGGGTGGGAACGGATGGGAGCATCACCATTCGGCAGGACCTCCCTTCCACGTCAGGCGAGGAGGTACCCATGGGCTCAGCCCCGTGCGTGGGACCATCCTGCCTGGGATGCTCTCCATCCGCTGGGAGGGAGTGTGGGAGAAAGGGAAGAAGGGGCACATCCCCCCTCCAGCTCTTGTGCAGCCTTTCCCCGAGGACCCGCGCCGCAGTGCAGTGCCACAGTGTGAGGTGCCCTGGATCCTTCCCTGGCTGACAGCTGCACCAGAGCCAGCGTCTTTCCATGTCCTGGCACAGCACTGCCACGCTCCGTGTCAGCGGAGAGGCCACTGCCGACCTCCTCTTGCCTGTTCCCATCACTGGCTTGTCCCCAGGGGGCTGTGGCAGTGCCCCCAGCCCAACACGGCCATGCCGCTGCCACCTGGCCGGGCTCCCCAAAGGCCGGGCTGGGGCAGCCGTCCCGTCCTACCGGTCCCCCCGGCTCTAGGGCTGTGGCCGGGATGCCGCTGGGGAGGCCAGGCCCTGCCTGGGTGCGGCTCATTACCCGCATGGCAGGAATTATCCAGGCTCGGGCGCCAGCCCTGCTCCCTCCACCCCGCTGGCGCACCTTAAATCCCAGCCCGCCGCACCCGGGGTGCAGACCCGGCTGCCCAGGGCACCATGGAGCTGCTGCCCGGCTGCCTCCTCCTCCTCGCAGCCTTGGTCCCCCTCGCCGCATGGTCTGGCCCGGCCCCACACACGGCTGGAAGAGAGGAACCGAGGACAGGTGAGTGTGTCCGAGGCACATCTCTGGGACAGAGATGCTCCGGGTGCCGCTGCCGCTTGGTGCTCCCCGCTGCTCCACGTGACGACAGGCACCCCCGGGGGCATGGGGCTGTGGCTGGTGGAGGTCCAGCCCTGGGGTGCTGGGAGGCTACTCAGCCCCTTGCTCCGTGGCCCTTCCCAGTATCCCGGCTGCTGTGTTCCACAGTGAAGCCCGGGTACTGCTACCACATCCCGGAGGTGGAGAACCCGCTGGACGAGGACTGCGGTGCCTGTCGCAGGGACGTCTCCTGCTCCCGCTGCACCGGTGATGCCGGCTGCCCTGGTGCCACCAAGTGCTGCCCCAGCAAATGTGGCTACACGTGCCAGGAGCCAGTGCTGGGTGAGGGCTCGGTGCCGCGGTGGTGGGGCTCTGGAGTGGCGGTGTGGTGAGCGCAGGGGTGGGTGACAGGAGGGGTAAGCCAAGGGAAGGGGGGGTCCCTGGGGTGCCCCCAACCTCTTGCCAGGTCCTGCAGACCTTGGGGGGTCTGTGCAGTGGAGGAGCACCTGGGCTGCTGATGTGTGGGGCAGGCAGGCGCAGAACTGGCTGCCAGTGGGAAGGGTTCGGCAGCGAGAGGGAACTGGAGCTGTGCACACTTCTGTGCCAAGCCCGGCGGCATCCCCATCTTGTCCCTGGCTCAGACCATCCCCTTTGGACCACGCAGATTTCTGCTACCTGCCCTCTGTCTGTGGGAGCTGCAAGGCGCTCTTCCGCCGCTTCTTCTTCAACGCCTCCAGCCAGCAGTGCGAGGAGTTCATCTACGGCGGCTGCGGCGGCAACAGGAACAACTTCAAGACCAAGGGCGAGTGCTTCCAGGCCTGTTCCCACATCGGTAACTAGCCGTGTGCCGTGTACCATGTGCTGCAGCCGGCAGCTGCTCCTGCCCCCGGTGATGCCTGGCCCAGCCGTGCTCCTGACCTCCCATCTCTCAGTTCCAGGTGCCCGATAGCACCAGCCCCAGGAGTGTGGCAGCCTCTGCACAGCCCCTGCCCTGGGGAAGCTGCTGCCGGCAGCCACATCCCTGTCCCTGCAGGGAGATGTTCCTCATGGGGCTGGTGGAAAGGAATGCTGCTGCCCAGGGCGGCCGTGCGGGGGGCTGCGGCTCGCCTGGGGGTGCTTGCCATCCCGAGGGCAGGGATCTGCGTCCGCAGCGACGTGGCTGCACCCTCCTGCGCCGTGGTGCCTGGTCGGAGGAGCCCGGCACTCCCCTGGGGCTGTGACACTTCAATACAAGGGCGGGTCCTTGGATGAGCACGTCTGGGTCTTGTCCTTCCTGCCCACGCAGGCAGGAGCAGGCAGTGCCCGTCCCTCAGGGCTGATGCCCCTCGCTGGGACCGGGCAATGGGTGCCTTCACCAGCACCGCGTGGCAGCCCCAGGGCTTGCCCCAACCACCACCTGCAGCTCCCGCTGCCTCTGGATGGGCTCCCAGCCCCAGCTCTGCCCTCAAGCTGCCGACGTGACCTGGCTGGGAGCTAAAGCAACCTAACGGAGGAGGAACGGCCCCTGCCTGCCCCTGGCCCCACGGGTCTGTGTCTGCACCCCTTTGCTGGCCCTGTGGCACCGATCCCAGCATGGGCTGAGCCCCCAGTGCCAGCCCTGGAGGGACCATTTCTTCCCTGGCGAGCTGCAGGTGGTACCAGGGCTGCTCCAGGAGCACGAGGGACTGTCCCAGGGCCTGGTGGGGCCAGCCTGGTGCTGCTGAGACTCGGGGGCAGCTGGAGGTGGCCACACATGTGTTTTATTGATGGAGGTGGTGGGAAAGGGACACGCCAGCTGCAGCCCGTGAGCACCCTGTGTCCCATAACGAAGGTGTTTTCCTGCCACAGAGGAGCTGCTCTCCTATCACACAGCGTCTGAAAAGGAGGACATGCTTTTAGGGAGCCCTGAGGCTACAGGGGCAAGGGACTGGTGGCCATGGTTGCAGCCAAGCATGGTCAGTTCTAGTGAGAGTTTCATCCCACTTCGTGTCCCTTCAGGTCCCCTTGCCCTGAATGCATATATCTGCTTGGAGCAGAGTGATACGGGAGCAGCAGGACCCGGCCCTGCAGCGATGCTGAGCTGGCAGGATGCTGAGGGCTGTGCCCTTCACGCAGCTCTGGCTGGCACCCCGCGTGTCCCGGTGCCAGCCCCAGTGCTGGCCCCGGCTCGGCGGCCCTGGGCCCCCTTACCACCAGGCACCCGCGTGCAGATGTGGCCACAGCCGTTGCTGCAGCACTTGTGGCCCCAGGGACACTCCTCGTCGAGGCTGCACAGGTCCACGCATGTCCCGCGGCCACTGGGGACGGGGCACACTCCCTCTCTGCCTGCAAGGCAGAGCACCCTGCCGTGGGGCACCCGACGAGGGGGCACCCACGGCTCCCAGGGTAACACCTGGGTTCCGGCTGGCTGAGCTGCATCTCACCTCCGGGGATGTCCATGCAGACGCGGCCGCAGCTGATGCGGGTGCACCTCTGTCCCCAGGCACACTGCGAGTCGGCCTCACACTCCTCTCTGCACTGCTTGGCACCGTGCTGCGGCACAACTGCAGCGTCGCGCTCTGCGGGCAGGAGAGGACAGTTACGTGGTGGCTCTGAGCTGAGGCCGTGCATGCTCATCACTTGCATGGGAAGAAGGGGAGGCATGGAAAGGATGGGGCAGATCACATCCCTGGAGCCGGGAGGGTCAGGACCTCACGGGCACAGCCACCTCGGCAGCCCCTGGAGTGGGGCTCCAGCGCGGTGACGGCATTGGGGAGGGAAGGCCAGAATGCCCCTGCGGGGTTGGTGCCAGGGGGACCCTGGGCTCTGTCCCCACTGTGCTCAGCCGGGCAGGGGGACCCGCATGCCCTGGTGCAGGGGCTGACCTTGCAGAGAGGCTGGCATGCAGACGTGGCCACAGCCATTGCTGCAGCACTTGTGGCCCCAGGGACACTCCTCGTCGAGGCTGCACAGGTCCAGGCAAGTCCCCCCTTCCCTGGGGATGGGGCACACTCCCACTCTGCCTGCAAGGCAAACACTCGGATGGGGGTACCTGGCTGGGAGCACCCCACCGTGGGGTACCCCTGGGCAGCCCTGCACAGCTCCCAGGGGGACTGGGTGGCTCTCACCTCCTGGGATGTCCATGCACACGCGGCCGCAGCCAGTGCTTGTGCACCTCTGTCCCCGGGGACACTGCGAGTCGGTCTTGCACTCCTCTGTGCACTGGCTGCCGTCCCCATCCTGGCTTTCTACAGGGGGATGGTGAAAGCTGTAGACAGCTGTGACAGCTGTCACCCGGCTGCCCTGGGGGGCTGGTGGCCGGCTCCCCCCAGGAATCTGCTCCCACTACCTGTAGGCACGGCCATGCAAGCCCAGCCGCAGCCGGTGTCACAGCACTTCTCCTCTCGCTGGCAGATGCTGTCGTCCAGGCACTGGCTTCTGTGCCTGCGCCGGGGGTCCCAGCATGGCTCTGCACGGGGGCACTCCCCAGGGTGCTCTGTGGGAGGAGGGCACCCAGGTGAGGACACAGGCTCCCGGCCCTGCTTGGGTGCCGCTGCCCCATGCTGGTGACCAGGCTGCCCGCGCTCACCTCGAGCAGGGCGGGTGCAGTGCATGGCACAGCCAGAGAAGCAGCACTTCTCCTGCCGGGGACAGTCCCTGTCGTGGGTGCAGGAGTCCTCCTCTGCACATGGCTCCGGCATCTGCTGCGGCCTCACCTTTGGGCACTCGCCAGGTTTGTCTGAGAGAGGTGGGAAGGGGCAACAGGGGCAGGGACAAGCACCCCCCCAGCGCTGCGGGCACGTGCCTTACTGGAGCCTCGGGGCACCCTGCTGGCTGCACCCCAGAGGGTCCAAGTGCCTGCCCTGCGGCAGCGCTGCCCCACATCCAGCCCAGAGTGAGGTTTTTCCAGTGTGCCCAGCAGCATGCAGCACCTCTGTGCTGGTGACTGTCCCCTCACCTTGTTCGGGGGCCAAGCACACATGGCCACATCTGCTCCTGCAGCATTTCTCAGCCCGCGGGCACTGCCAGTCCCCAGTGCAGGTGGTGCCGCATGGAGTCGCGGTGGTCGGTGCCCACTCAGCCAAGGGACAGATGCCCGGTTTCTCTGGGGGGCAGGAGGCAGTGGGGCTGGGGGTGTGGGGGACGATGGCGGGTCTTCCCTGCCCAGACTCGCAGCCCCAGAGCTGGGAGGGAACCCCTGCCCACTGCTCCCTGCCTGGTGCAGGGCTGAGTGGCTCGCACCTTGGGACGGAGGCAGGCAGATGTAGTCGCAGCCGTGCAGGCAGCACTTCTGCTCGCCGGGGCACTCGGCATCGCGCCAGCACCAGGCTCTGCAGTCATAGCTGGGGAACAGCCCGGCACGGGTCGGGCAGAAGCCAGCCTTCCCTGAAGGACATGGCGCTGGGTGGCTGTGGTGCCCCCAGGATGGCTGCACAGACCTGTACCACAGCCTGGCCGCCCCCGCGGACCGTGCAGCCCCCTCGCACCACAGCCCCCTTGGCACTACAGCACCGGGCACACTGGGCACCACAGCTGTGGCATCTCCTCCCGGAGATGCCACGGGGCCGGCACCAGACCCCTCAGCTGTTGGGCACGGGGTCTGTGGAGGGCAGCTGGGCTTGGCCCCACGGCTTGCCAGACTCAGCTGCCCACCACGTCCCACCTTGGTGCTCGGCACTGCAGAACCCTGCGCACCGGCCGCCACAGCATGTCTCCCCGCCACCACAGTCCCTGTTGCTCCGGCACCTTGTCCCCTCCTGCCAGGCTGGCACGGCTGTGGGGGTCCCTGCGGGACAGATGGCTCATGGCTGTGCATGGAGCCAGGGATGCCAGTGGGGACCAGGACATATCCATCCCCTCTACCAGTCCCAGGCTCCCACCCAGCCCTGCTCTGCGGGGGGAGGCAGCTCAGCATCAGGGACCCCGAGGTGGCCAGGGAACTC
Organism: Chionis minor; assembly: GCA_013398295.1. Classification (NCBI taxonomy): domain Eukaryota; kingdom Metazoa; phylum Chordata; class Aves; order Charadriiformes; family Chionidae; genus Chionis; species Chionis minor. The sequence continues at coordinate 1,354,169 of VZSF01006565.1, forward strand.
CTGCCCCCCCCTCACCTTGGCTCTGTGTGTGACACTCCCGGCTGCACCGCTGGTGACAGCACACCTCGGATGGGGAACAGTCCTGGTCCTGATGGCACTTTTGCTGGTGGTGTGGCTGTGGGGTGGCTGGGGCAGGGCTGGTGTCCTCTGTGCTGGGCAGCACGGTGTGGCCAGCAGTGGCTGGGAGAAGGTGACAGTGGGCCACCCCTTGCCAGTGAGTGGCCTTGCTGTCCCCTCTCCACCCCAGTGCCCACCCCGGAGCCATACGGTGTGTCCCCACCCGGGCCCCTCTCTGCCTGTCGTGGGTAATGCCCCGGCGGCACTGCGGCTCCGAGCACTGTGTCCCCCTGTCAGGTGTCTGGGCAATGCACTGGGGACAGCAGCAAGAGGTCAGGGACAGGCAGTGTCCCTCCTGCTGCCCCCAGCAGAGCCCACCCCAGTGAGCCTGGAGTGAGGGGGTCCCGGTTGTACCACAGCTCTTCCTTCAGGGCAGCCACAGCCCCACGGCATCACCCCTGGTCCCAAGCCACAGCCCTGCCTGTCCCATCCCATCCCGTCTCACCGGCCGGGGCTGCCGGCAGGCACTGCTGGCCACAGCTGCTGTTGCAGCATTTCTGCGCATCGGGGCAGTCGCTGTCGCCTCGGCACTGCTCCCGGTACGGTCCTGGCTGCGCTGTGGGGCACTCCTCGGGTTTGGGCTGGTCTGGTGGAGCAGAGCAGGCGCCAGGCTTCCGCATCCCCAACCAGCTGCTCTGCTTGCCCCGGGGCTCCCTGGCACCCACGCACACCCGCTGCCCACCTCACAGCGCTGGGGTTCACTGGCAGCCGCTGGGAGCAGCCGGCGTAGGGGAAGCGGTGCGTGGCACCGCGGGAGCCCGTGGCGGTGGGGAGGTGGCAGATGCCTATGGCATGGAGGGGCCCCGCGGTGAGCCGAGGTTCTCCCGCTGGCCCTGCGGACGCCTTACCCTGCACCGGCTCCAGGCAGGCAGGGCCGCAGCCCAGCGGGCAGCACTTCTGCACTCCCAGGCAGTCCTTGTCCTCCAGGCAGGGGAAGGAGCAGGGGTAAAAGAGCCCCTCGGGGGCCGCCGTCGGGCAGGCGCCGGGTTTCTCTGCAACGCCGAGCAGCACGGGACCGAGAGGTGAGGCTGCACCGGCGGCATCCCAGGGCAGTGCCAGGAAACCCACCCAGGCTGGACCCCGCTGCCTGCCCCTTGCTGAACCCCTCTATCTGCCCTATCCCAGCCCCCTCCACGTGCCCCATCCCAGCCTTGGGAGCTGCGGGCAGGAGGGTGCCAGCAGCGCACGGAGAGCTGCTGTGTGGCAACGGGGATGGCACAAGGATGGGGACAGGGTCAGGGGCTGCCCTGGGACAGAGGTGGTGCCGGTGGCTGTGCCACGGTACTGTACCTTCTGCTGGGGGCGTGCAGCGGAGCCGGCACTCTCGGGGGCAGCACTTGTGCCAGCCGGGGCAGCTGGAGTCGTTGGCGCAGAGGGGGGGCTCCAGGCGCAGGCAGCGTGTGAAGTCCCGTGGGCACCTCCCCGGCTTCTGCGGCTCCCCTGTGGTGGGATGATGGCATCAGGGCAGGGCCAGGTGGTAGAGCTCCATGCTCTGGGGAGCGGGGTGTGGGTCCCCACTGCAGGGGACAGGGGACCAGAGAGTGGAGCGCAGCCCGGGGGGACAGGGTCCTGGCAGGACCTCAGCTCACGCTGACCCTCCCTTGCTGGCGTGGCAGTGCCCAGCTGATGGCAATGCTTGGGGCTGCTGGGCAGAGCCGGGGATGTGGGCAGCCCTGCTGCCATGGCAGGAGAGGGACAGGTTGGAGCAGGGCTGGAGCCTCCCTTGTGGCACGGCCCTGGGGCTGCCGTACCCTGACACTGAAACCTGCACGGCACAGCATGGCACGGCACGGGGCTGTGTGTGCCCCTGCAAGGCAGCAAATGCCACAAGGAGCGTCGCTGGCCCTGCCAGGGAGAAGCCAGCACCAAGCCAGCACCAGCTGGAGGTCAGGATCCATCCCTGAGCATTCTGCTGCCCTGTGCATGCTCACTGCAAGCGGCATGCTCCTTGCCACTGCCTCCTGCTCCTCTTCCTCCTCCTCCTCCTCCTGCTGGGAAAATCAGGACAGCCCTGCCTTTGGCACAGGCAAAGTCCAGCTGGAGCTGGCAGCTGTGCCCAGCTCCTGCCCGCCCAGGTGGGAGATGCCGAGGGAGCAGCAGTTTCTGCAAACACCCTTTGCCGGCTCCTGGCAGGGCCGCGCTGTTTGGGCTGCAAACAGAGATGCTGCCGGAAGGTTTCACTCCAAACAGCAGCTGTTTGGTTAAAACAAAGAAGGAACCTGGCTGTTATCTCGGAGTGGGCAGAGCAGCCGCAGCTGGGCACAACCACCCCCGGCATTGCTCCCATGGCGGAGGGGGGGGCCCGGCAGCGGGGCTCCGTGCCGAGGAAGCAGCCTCCGCTCGCTGCCTGAGTCACTCCACTGGTGTTTGGTTCTGTCCCCGTGGTCAGAGGATGCATGCAGGGGTGGGGAAGGGATGGGAGATGTGAGGAGCAGAGCCTGGATGCAGCAGGGGCGTGGATGAGGGGGTCTGTGCATCCCTGGCCCCCTGCCCAGCCCCCAACAGCCCCTGACAGCCCCCTCCTCGCTCCCGCCTTTGCTGCGCAGCCCCCACTCTGCCCAGAGACCCCTCCTCGGCACTGGGCCAGGCGCTTGGCTCCGCAGGCACAGGCAGCCCAAGCCCAGGTCTGCCAGTGTTAGTGCAGGGGGGGCTGGGGGGGTCCCTGCCATGAACGGCACCCCTGGGTGCATCCCTGACAGCTGCTGGGCACGCAGGGTGTGGGGGCTGCAGGTGGGGCTGCAGATGCACACATGCCTGTGCAGCCCGGGGTGGGAGCTGGCTCCCCGAGGCAACGGAGCTGCAGCAAAGGTACTGCAGCCATCCTGGACATGGTCCTCACTAGCATCTGCCAGGCAGGGACAGAGGGGCCATGGCAAGGGCACAGGGGGGCTGGGGTGCAAGGAGCTGGCCCCAGGGTGCCTGTGCCTGGCAGCTGCTGGGTTTGCCTGCTGATACTCACCGCCTTTCTCCTCCAGGACAGTGCCTGCCTCTGCCCCGAGGATGAGGAACCCCAGGAGGAGGAAACCCCCTGGCCTCATGGTGCTGCCGGGGATGTCGTGCTTGTCCAGAGCTGAGCTGGAGCCGGGTTTAAAGTCTCTGGCGGGGGTGCCTGGGGTGACGGGGCAGCTGCCACCGGGCTGCCGGCCGTGGCAGGCTGGCCATGGCACGGACAGGAGGGGCAGGAGGAGCAGGAGGAGGGGCAGTTCCCAGAACCTGCCGGCGCCCTGCCAGCCACCCTGCTTATCTCCGGCCGAGCCATGTTTTCGGTCAGGGCGACCCGCGGGGCTGGGGAGGGCAGCTGGGTCAGGCGGCTGCTGTCCCCCGCAGCACACAGCCCTGTCCGTGTCGCAGCTGGCTGCAACCCCCTGCCTGGGTTTCCATCCAGCCCCTCTCTTCCTTGGGATGAGAGCCATGGACAGACCCCATGGCTCAGCCCTGGTATGGCAGCGGGGCAGCTCGGCTGCCACAGTGCCACCTGGCACCACGAGGTGGGAGAGGTGTCCCAGCACGGTGATGGGGCTGGGCTGGGACTGGGGAGTGAGCAGGTGCTGCTGTGGCCCCTGGCAGCTGGGTGCTGCTCCCTGCCCCCTTCCAAATGCTTTTCCAACCAGGTTTTCACGCTTTGGGATGCAAATGAGCCCTTCCTTGGTGCAAAGAATCTGAGGGAACTGGTTTCTGCACTCCCATCCATGACTGCCGAGGGGACATGGGGATGGTCACCATGGGGTGATAGTGGCTGGAGGGCACCCGCATGGAAACAGGAACCTCTCCGTGCCCCAGGGCAGCACCTGCCTGCAGGGAGGGCTGCTGGGTGCCTGCTTGCACCTCCCCACCTGTGCGCAGCCCAGGGTTGCCTGCACCTCCTGGGAACCCGCAGCAGAGCACGGGGATGGTGAGCCAGAGCAGAAAGCAGCCGTGTGCCAGTTTATTCTGTTCCAGTGCAGACAGGGATGCAGGGGTTTGCCTCCGTGGCTGGGCTGCAGGGACCCGTGGCCTGGCGTGGGGCGGTGTGGGCAGCGCGCAGCCCTCAATGGCACGGCTGGAAGGAGGTGGTCCCTGGTCAGGACCCGTCAGAGCGGTGCTGGTGCCCTCTTGCTGGCGGTGCAGAGGGCCCGGCGCAGGGACAGGTGCGGGTGTCTTGCACCACGGGGGTGAGCAATGGCAGCAGGGTGGGGAGCAGCCCTGAAGTGGCAGCTCCCAGCGCAGCCCTCCCTGGCCAGGGCTAGGCTGTGCCTGGAAGAGATGGACAAGGCGGTCAGTGCAGGATGCGTGCTTCTGCCCTGAAGGATCAGGGGCCCTGGGCTTGCCCCCACCCTGGGGCCCACCAGCCTCCCGTGGTCCCCTTCAGGCTGGACACATGGCAGGGGAAAGACCTGCGTGGTAGCGCAGACTGCTGGGACCCAGGAGGTGGCAAGCTGGGGGTGCCTTACCCCGCAGCGGGGGAACGCATGCCTGACCGCAGTCCCGCAGGCAGCACTTCTGGCCAGCGGGGCAATCCTTGTCCTGCAGGCACAGGAGGAGGCACTCGGCTGCCTGGTCACCACTGGCCATGGGGGGACAGAGCCCGGGCCGTACTGGCACATGCAGAGAGAGGGAGGGGTGAAGGGCTCATACCCTGCAGGCAGGACACCCCACCGGGGTGGGGGAGCTGCCCTGCTCGCAGGGGGTGAGCCCCTCACCCAGCCACTGCCCCACGGGGACAGCAGCAGGGTCTCTGCCCCCTCATCACCCCCAGGAGGGTGACAGCAAGGGGCAGCCCCTGAGGAGGGTGGGTACAACCAAGGGGGAGATGGCCGTGGCCGGTGGGGGCTCAGCCTGGGATGGGGCAGGGTGAGGACACAGAGGGGTCTCAGCCTCACAGGGCACCGGTGGCTTTACCCTCAGTGGGTGGTTTGCAGACATGTCCGCAGCCAGTGGTGCAACACTTTGCAGCCCCAGGGCAGTCGCCATCAGTGTCACACAGCTCCAGGCAGGGTCCCATAGAGCCCCGCAGCACCACGGGGCATGCACCGGGCTTCGCTGTGGCGTGGCGGCTCCCTGCTGACAATGGGGACAGCGGCTGTGCTGGGATTCTGCTTCTCCCAGTTCCCCTCCTGGCATGGCCTCGGGCTCCAGCCTGCCCCCATCCTGCCCTCCCTCATCCTTCCCCTGTTCTGACCCACATCCTGCCCCCCATCCTCCCTCCCAGAGCCCAGCGCTGCCCTCAGCCGTCAGTCTCACACCCACACTGGTCTGACCCAGTGAGACCAGTCACAGCGGCACGTGGGATGCCAGCTGGCAGCTGGAGCAGTGAGGGACAGCCCTGGCCAGAGTCCCCACCAGCCCCAGCCCTAGTTGGGTGCAGGATGGGGGTGTGAAGATGGGGGTGCAGGATGGGGTGCCACTCCCTGCCCATCATGGGTTTGGGGCCATCTCCCACCCATCATGGAGGAGCTGGGCATGGCGAGCCCTTCCTGCAGCGCCCCAGGAGCCTGCTCCTGCGTGGGGGCTCACTAGGGCCGGGGCTGTGCCTGGGCAGGAGCGTGGCACTGGGAGCTGCAGCCAGCGGCACATGTTCCCCGGGCTCTGGACGGCTGCCACCGGCTGCACACCTGGCCGGGCATGGCCTCTGGGACTTGCCCGGTGGCACGACCAGGCACATGCCGGGCTTCGCAGGGCAGGAGGAGCCATGCCACCACCTGCGTGGTGGGGTGGCCGTGGGGCAGCTGTGGGCAGTGCCAGAGGCGCTTGGGCGGGGGGATGCAGGTCTGGCGAGCCCAGCTCTAGGAGGAGGGATGGGGGGGCTGTACCTGTGTCCGGGGGGGTGCAGGCCAGCCCGCAGCTGGAGAAGCAGCACTTGCGGTTTCCAGGGCAGTCCCGGTCATCGGCGCAGCGGTTGGGGCAGGCGGCGGTGTTCCTCCGGGCGTGCTTCCGTGGGCAGATGCCAGGTTTGGCTGGAGGGAAGGGGAGGCTTGGGGCTTGGCATGGAGCTGGCCTGGCACCGTGGCGCCCACGTCTCCCCCACAGAGCGATGAGGGGCTGGCACTGACAGCCTGGCATGGGGACACCCAGGCCACCTTACCTGGCTCGGCACGCATGCAGTGGGCGCAGCAGCCGCGGGTGCAGCACTTCTCCCCGGAGCTGCACGCCGTATCGTTGCGGCAGCTCATCCCACAGCTCCCTCCATCAGCGCTGCTGGCACGGGGGCAGTAGCCCAGGCTCTCTGCAGAGGGAGAGACTCAGTGGGGCCACATGCCTGGGGAGCGCAGCTCATACTGGGGGCACCCGATATGGGTACCAGCCCCAACCTACATCCCAGCCGTCACCCTGTCCCCACGCTGGCATCTCTTGAGGGGAGCCAGTGGTACCTGTGGCGGGGAGGAGGCAGGTCCTGACCTGCCCATTCTGGCAGCACTTCTCAGCCCCAGGACAGCTGTGGTCGGAGAGGCAGTACAGCCTGGGGGGGCGCAGGAGCCCACTCCCCACTGCCGGGCACTCGCCTGCTTTGCGGGGGGCAGGCAGGGCGGCGGGGGGCCAGCGTCCCCGCGGGGCCCGGCGTGGTGCTGGAGTGGCCGCGGGGACAGTGCTCTGGTTCCCAGTGTGGTGCTGCTGGGCCGAGCTGAGCGGCAGCTCCGCAAACAGCACCAGGAGCACCAGAAGGAGGGTGTGCTCGCTCAGCATCTTGCTGCTGTCGGAGACCTGCGCTGCTGGGCTCGCCGGCCGGGATTTAAACACCGCTGGGGTGGGGGCAAGCTGAGCTGAGATGCTCCTTCCCACGGCAGCACCGTGCCGGGACCGTGGGAGAGCCGAGCATGAACAATCCAGCTCGGGGGAGACTCCCGGGGCAGTGCTGGGCTCACGGCCCACAGCTGGTGCATCCTCCACAGCGTGTGCTTTCCAGGTCACCGGTGACCCGTGAGCAGTTGGGCTGGGGGTGGCGGGCAGCGCTTGCAGAGCCCCACTGCCTGCGCTCCCCAACGGCCGGCAGGGATGGGACACAGGGGAGCAGCGTCCTGTCCCCGGTCCTCAGCGTCCACCTGGTCCTGCTCAGAGAGTGTCACCAGTTGCCTCCTGGCACACACGGAGCAGGGACAGCTGCTGCAGAGAGCCAAGGTGCCGAGCTGGGGTGCAGCAGCCTGCACCCACACCACAGGGAGAGGGAACCAGCACTGGGCACCAGGCACCGGGCTCTGCTGGGTGGAGTGCAGGGCTCGCTGTGCCCCAGGGGACAGCTGTGCTCTGTCCCCTGCCAAAGGTGGGGCTCTGGAGGTCCCGGCCCCTCCAAGGCACGTGGGACTGCTTTCTCTGGTCCCAGGGGCTGGAGCCCTGTGGGAAGCAGGAGGTGCCAAGGAGAGTAAGGCAGGAGCAGGAGCATGGCCCAGCTCTGAGCTGGCAGGCGAGGGAGCCGGCAGGGGCAGGGATGGGGCAGGGCCGTGCGGGCTTCACTGCCCCTAGTTCCTTTGGGCTCCTGCTGTGGGCTACGTGCCACTGCTGGGCTTGGAGCGCGTATGGCAGGAGGGGGTTTGGGCGATGCTCGTGTGATGGCACATTCCAGCAGCCTCCCTGTCCCCTGGCCGTTTCACAGCAGAGAGCAGCTCTGCTCCAATGAGACACAGACATGGCTGTGCTGCGATGGCCCCACTGAGCGCGTCTGCACACAGGTGGAGGACCCACTACCGTGACACAGCCCAGGATGTGGGGCTATAGGGCAGCCTGGGCTGTGGGGCCGTGGGGCATCCCCAGGCAGGGGGACAGGCTGGGGACCCTTGGAGACCTGGTGCAGCCAGTCAGTGCTGGCACTTGTGTGCAGCCAGGCAGACCCAGCCCCAGCACCAGTGCCCAGCAGCAGCTGTGGTGGGCAGGATGCGGCCGAGAACAGGCAGAGCGGCTACCTGGCTGGGAGCGCAGCGGGATTGAGAGGTGGCCATGAACGCAGTAGGGAGAGGCTGCTTTATTGGTGAGAGTGTGGGGGGCCGTGGCGCACCCCGAGCAGGGGACCCCGGAGAGGAAGCTGAGGCTGAAGGCTCCACGCCAGGAGTGCAGCCGGGCTGGGGGGGATGGTGCGGGACCAGGGCCTGGGCGTGCAGGACTCGCATCAGGCAGCAGCTTCCCTGTGGCTGGGCTGGCAGGTGACAGCTGTGCCTGCAAAAGGAGCAGAGGACTGTGAGTGAGACAGGCGCACCCGTGCAATGCCGGTGGGTGCCGTGGTCTCCCTGGGGTTGGCGGGTGCCCAACTGACCTCAGTGGATGGGCGTCACACAGGAGACCTTGCCACAGCCATTCCTGCAGCACTTCTGGCTCCCGGAGCAGTTGGAGTCTGTCTTGCACTGGTTCATGCAGACGCCCAGCATAGGGATCCCTGGACTGACAGGTGGGCAGGTGCCAGGCTTCTCTGCAAAGGCAAAGGGACATGGCCTGAGACCCACAGGCCCTGGCAGGAGAGCCAGGGCCAGCCCCGCAGCTCCCGGAGCCGTGGCCATGGCCCTGGTCCTGACTGCCGTGGAGGAGAGACCCCTGTGTCGGCTGGCAGCTCCCCTACTCCACGACTCTGTCTGTTGGCACTCCTGCCAGCCTGACCGCATGGGGACATGTCAGGGAGGCCATGTCGTGCAGTGGTCCCCCACAGTCCCCATACTCAACCTCTCACTCAGGGGTGCGTGGCCAGCACAGGACGCACAGCTGTGGCACGCAGCCCTGATGGCAGCCTTGGCTCTGCTTTCCCCCGCAGCTGCCGCAGAGAGCCCGGGCTGTGCGCTTGTGGCACGTGGGCTCAGCTCAGACCTGGGTGAGGGGCACATGTCCCCCAGCCAACCTGTGCCCCAGCTGCATGGGGCCCCTGCCCTGCCATCTTGCTGCCTGCCGCTGCCTGCCACCGGCGGGGCTCCCAGCTATGCACCATGCCATCCTCCGCTGCGGCACAGACAGGCCAGTTCTGTCCTTGCAGGTGGCGATGGAGGTACTGGAGCCTCTGGTTCACATCCATGTGTTTGCGGCTGGAGATCCCAAATCCTGTGTCTGCCTAGCCAGGCTACTCTCTGGCAGGACTGTCGAGGGGGATGTACCCAGCTGGGTGGCTGCAGGGCTACGCCCAGCACAGGGCCAGGGAATGATGCCATTGGGAGACTCATCCCAGATGTGGGGTCAGGAGGCAGGACAGTGCCCATGTCCCAGGCTGGTGGCTGCTCGTGATGAGGCTGAGCGGCAGCAAGGGCAGCGTAGACCCCTGCCCTCTGCACCCGCCCCAGCATCATTTGGACATGTCTGTTCAACCCCCATGTCACCGGGAGGAGGAAGGGGTGACCACGGCCCCGGCAAGCCTGGGCGGAGGGTGGACCGTGCTGGGATGCCACCCCACAGGAGCACACCCTGACCCCGCTGGGCTCCCCATGCAGCCCCCAATAACCGCGCTGCAGCTGGACATGCAAGGGGCACCCAGGCCCATGGCCACTACCACGCCCCAGAGCACCGGTCCCACTGGCTGGGATGGGCTGTCAGCTGGCAGCAGCGGGGCCGGCTCTGGGCAGTGCGGCCAGGAGCAGGAGGGAATGTTACCGTCGGGCTTCTGGCAGGCCTTGCCGCAGGCCGCCGGGCAGCACTTGAGGGTGCTCTCGCAGTCGCCATCAGACTGGCACCCCACCGTGCAGTTCACTGCTTCCGTCGCCGGGTCCGGGCACACGCCGGCTTTCGCTGCAAGGCAAAGGCGGAGGGCGTGGGCGGGCGCCGGGGCTGCCGGCCCCGTGGCAGGCTGAGGGCTGCCGTCCCGAGGAGGGAGATGCTGCCGCCAGTCCCAGGGCTGGGTCCAGGGATGATGCTGGAGCCCAACCGCGCCGGGTACCGGCTGGGTCTGGGCCCCGGCCCCCACCCCAGCAGGGCCTGGGGCTGGGAGTGATGCTGGCTGCTCGCCCGGGGCGTGCCGAGCCCTGCCGAGCCGTGCCGAGTCCTGCCGAGCCGTGCGCTCATACTCACTGGTGACATTCTGGGCGGATGCTGGAGGCAGCTCTGCCCAGAGAGCCAGGAGCCCCGCCAGGACGAGCACGCTGTGGGCCTTGGGCATGGTGCGGGTGCCGGCGCTGCGCCTACGGGGCCGCCTGGCCGGCCTTTAAGCTCCTCTCCAGGTGGGGCCGGCGGGCGGGAGGGCTCGGCCTTCCGGGTGGCTCCCAAGGGCCGGGCAGGGCCAGGCTCCCCCTTCGTGCTTGCACAACCCGAGTATCAGGTATCTGCCGCTGCTGGCTGCTGACCAGGAAGGGGGAGCCTCGAGGAGACCGGGCGGCCACACCGAAAACTTGCCCGGCAGGAACAGCAGCCAACCACCACCGGCTGCGGCCCCCATGGGCCGCACGCCGGACCCTGGCCAACCCCTGAGGCAGCCGGGGTACAAGGCTGCCATGGCCCCGCGCAGGGCTCAGCCGCTGGAGGCTGTGGGGATGCGGCTTGTACCGCCGGCGGGAAGCGTGGCCGGCAGCGGGGACAGGGCACGACCCATCCCTGCCACCGCCCTGGCCGTGATCACGAGCTCAGGTGGAGCCCCCGGCCCGGGTCACCGATGCCCAGAGGCCGGGATAAGCCGGCGGCGCGGCCTGAGGCTGCAGCTCAGTGGCGGCTGCCGCTCGCCCAGCTCCTGCTCCAGCCACTTGTTCTCCTCCAGCTTTTGCTCCTCGACTGAAGGGCCCTCCAGGCTGCCCGCGCCTCTGGGCAGGCGCCCGCCCCGCGGCTCCCCTGTGCCTCCCCTGCAGCCTCGGGAGCTGCTTCTGCCCAGCCACAGTCTCATCCCGTGGCCCCTGCCATCCTCGCAGCCTCCAACAGCCCCAGGGATGCGGCCTGGACCAGCCGGCAGCGCCGGTTGGGCGAGTGGCTGGCGGGGAGCGAGCTGCCGGCATGCTCTGGCTGCACGCCCAGTGCTCCGGGACACGGCGGTGCCGGGGGGCCTGTATGACCCCAGACTCCCTCAGCCTGGGGGCTGTCCGGAACACCCCTCCCACAGCATTTGCGCCTCCCTCCAGTGGGCCAGGATGCTTTGCAGTGCCTGGCAGCGTCAAGCCGGGTTTTGTTTGGACAGGCCCAGCTAGCTAAGCAGCCCAGATCACCCGGCATGGCTGCCCTGCTCTCAGCAGTGTTTGCCACTCCACCAGTTCCCATCTCCCCTGCAGGCGCTGTTGGCGGTGGCTTTAATTCCTCGGGGCTACTGACAGAAGGGCAGCAGCCCAGCACTCTGGCGGGGGAACCCGAGGACCCCAGCTCCTTTGCTTGCGGCTCCTGGTTTGGGCTCAACGCCTTGGGTCGTTCGGTTGCCATTGCGACGTGAGTCCCTCTGCATGGTGCTGGTGCTGCCTGGCCAGGGTCACGGGCTGGACCCCTCTGCTGGGAGGCAATCCCAGAGCATCCCAGCATCCTGGGCCCCATCCGGGGCACAGTTGCAGGCTGCACCTCTCCTGCGTGGGGAGGAGGATGAGACCTGCCCTGTCTGCGGTGATGATGTTCCCTCGTAGCTGGCAGAGGCTGCACAGGCAGCCCCAGCTCCAGGCTGGAGCATCCCGCAGACCCGAATTGGCCGGGGGTGTGTGGGGCCAGGGACACAGTCCCTGCCCTGAGTCACGAGCCGGTGTCTGCTCTGCCGGGATCCGTCTCCAGGTAATTTAAGCCCACAGTCAACAATGCAGCACAGAGCAGAGTGGCAGTAAATCAGTAACTGTTTGTCTTTGCCTGCAGTTCCCTCCCCGCCATGGGTGTTTATGCAGTAACAGGAGCCGGCGCGGATGCCCCAGCCGCTGCTCTGTGCTTCACCGCTGCTGGCAGCAGGAGCCAACGCGTGGGGACAGGGGACAGGCCTGTGGCAATGAGGAGAGCGGCAGGGCAGTCCTCTTCCATGCACCCTCCGGGCTGGGGTGCTCGGGGGCTGGCTGCTGGGGAGCTGCCGGGGAGGCTGCCAGGACCCGGCCATGCTCAGACCGGCTGGATGCTCCCACTCTGCCCGTGTGGCTGGGCCCTGCTGGGGACGGCGCTTCAGGGAACGGGGCTGGGCCAGTGTTTCTAGCTCAGGGCTGATAGTGGGACTCCCTGAAAAAAGGCGTCCGTGTTGCAGCCTGGTGGCCCTCTGTCCCACGGCTGGGGCACGCTGCTCCACGGGACAGGGTGGGTTGGGGATGGTAAAACGGCCGCTGCAGCCATGAGTGTCGGCTGGGCTGTGTGACTGCTGCCCTCCAGGATGGAGGTGAGGGACCTGTGCTGTCCCTGCCAGTGCTGTGCAGGGACAGAACCCACCTGGACCCAGTGGTGGCATCCCTGGAGACGCAGTGCTGCTGCTGGTCCAATGCGTCCCACCCAGGGGTGCCATCCCCACCACCAGGGCAGGGGCTGTCCCAGTGCCCCGCCATGACTGAGCTGCTGCTCCTGTGCTGGCATTTGCCCTTGAGAGTTACGGCCCTGCTCTGACCCTGTAATTGCTCTGCCCCAGCCTCTGGGATGACCTTGGTGCTGACAGCGAGCAGGCGGAGCTGGGAGGCTGCGAGCATGAGTGCCAGCAGCCGGGCTGCACCGGAGCAGCTGGACGGGAGCAGACGGGAGCCCAGAAACGGACTCGTGGCAGGAGATGAAGGGGAAACCATGGAGGGAGGCGAGAGCTGCAGGGAGCAGTGTGGGTGTTGGTGGGTTTGCCCAAGGTTGTGTCTTGACCCTGGCATGCCAGGCTGGCTGCCAAGCGGCCAATCCACTGGCCCTGCTGCCAGCACGTTCAGTCCGGCTGGCCGAAGCAGCTGGAGAGGGACTGAACGTGCTGGCGGCAGGGCCAGCAGCTGAGCCAGGCTCCAGCCCATGCAGTCGGCATTGCTTTCCGGGAGACAGAACTGCTTTGGCTCCCATCCCTAATGCGTGGCATTCAGGATGCTGCTGTCCCCACCCTGCCTCTGCCAGGTGCTTCCTTGACAGAGGCCGAGGACAGCCACGGGGAGCATGGGTCGCAGCCGTGGGCAGCCATCCATGTGCCAAAGCACGTCCCAGGGGAGGATCCTGGCTGAGGACACAGGATCAGCAGTCCTAAGCCAGACTCCCAAGGCTCTTCCCCACCGCATCCCTGGGCAGCAGTGCCCACCACTGCTAAGCCTGGTCACGCTGGCTGCACCCAAGCCCCGCAGGTGACTGTGGCTCCTTCATGGCAGCAGCGAAGTTGCTGGAGTCACGTCTCCCTGCCTGCCGAGGGAGGGTGGTCAATGATTAAAAGGAGAGTGTTGCTGGGCCAGGCAAGGTGCCCCCGGAGCCAGCACGGAACTGGGAAAGCAGGAGACAGGGATAGACAGGGACACCCCTTCCTCTGGGAGACAGTCGGCAGCTCGGGGTCCCAGCGCTGTGTGCATGGGCTGACGCACGGAGAATTATCTGACCCCTCTGGGACCCACCCGTCCACCCAGCTGGCAGCCGGAGGCCGGTGCACCCTGCAGGGAGGGCTCCTGCTGCGCTGCTGCGTCCTGCTGCTGCCTCCAAACCCTCCCCGCCTGCCCACGCTGCCCACATGGCGCAGACCTCAGCAGCCCCTCTTCGTGCTGCAGAGCCAGAGCCTCATGGCTCGATGGCAGTGTGTGGCCCGGGCCACGCCAGCCCATCACGGGGTGCCCTGGAGCTGAGGACACGCCTGGCTCTGTGACAGTGTGATCAGTCTTACCTGCTCATCCCACGCAGGACCTCCATCCCGAGCCAGCCCTGCAGCTGGCCAGACGCAGCCACCCCGAGCCCCCCGAGCACTCACCCATACCCCCGGCAGCCCCAGTGGCCGGCTGCAGCTGGGCACACAGGGCGAGGATGCCCACAAGCAAAATGCCGGCGGTCTTCATGGTGCTCCTGGTGGGTGCCAGATGGCCAGCGCAGGTTGGCGGGGGTTTATATCCGCGTGGGGCCAGGGAGGGGCCGCCCCACACATAACCTTTGGGTACCGAAACTCTTGTTGCGCTTCACAGTTGTGCCTGAGGCAGTGACAGCCCCACGACGTGTTGTTGCCTGAGAAATCATTTACCACGGCCCCATTCCAGCCCCAGCAGCCAGACTACAGCCAGGGTAGGGACGTCAGCACAAAACAGCACCCTCCCTTGGGGAAAGGGAGAGGTGGGCCGTGTGCCAGGGCCACCCCAGTGGCCAGGGGGAGCCCAGAGGAAGGGGTTGGAGCTCGCCAGCTTAGGAAAGAGGGTACAGAAGGGACAAGGGGAGTCTTGAACTTCCAGGGTGGCTCAAAGGGTGCAGACGGGACTTTCTTGCCATGGCTGCAGGAGTGGGGGTGCCAGGAGAGACCCAGAGGCAGAAGTGGGTGATCTTCTCACCGAGCTGTGGGTCTCAATACTGCAGATGTCAAGCGCTGCCCAGGTGTGACAAGTGATTAGACGAGTTTATGGGACAGGAACCCAGAGAGGACTGTGCAGGAGGACGCTCCCCCGGGGTGGTGGCTGTGCTGGCAGTGCAGCACGGGAGCATTCTGGGATGGAGCAACTGGAGGGTCTGTCCCCAGCCACGCTCGCCCTGGAGACCCAGTGCCTGGTGCCCACATCCTGCTGTGTCTGCCTGCGGAGCCGCGGGTGACAGCTGGCCGGGTCCCCGCGGACGAGCATGGCCTCAGGGGGAGCAGAGCGTGAGAAGCCTGTGCGACGTGCCAGGCTGGGCGCACCCACTGCCCCGCGCTGTGCACCAAGCACCATTCCTCTGCGGGGACAGGCGGGTGGCTGGGGGCCATCACGTTGGCTGGCTGCAGACGCGTCCCAGAAGACGGGTGCTCCGGTGGGGTCAGCACCGGGGCTGCCTTTCACCCTGCCGTGCACCGGGACCGGCGAGAGGCAGCTCTAAATGGGGTGGCGAAGCCCAAGGTTAACATTGCGCGGAGGTTGCAGAGCCCAGTGCGGCCAAGCGTGCGAAGGGTGACCGTGCTGAGGGTGAGGTGTGCTCCATGCCTGTGGGAACCCCGCGGCGCTGCTGCTGCTGCCGCGCCCCAAGACTCTGCCGAGAGACGCCTGTGCTTCCTGCTCATCATCCCACACGGTGCAAGGGCACGGCTGGGCTGCCCGCAACCCTGCCAGGGGAGCACCGTGGCACCTCTCGCTGCCGAATTGCAGCCGTGCTGGCACAGCTCGCCATGCCCTGCCGAATGGCAAAGGGCACAGACAGGTGCTGCTGGCAGGTTGGGCAGAGGCAGCCTGGATTTCTGGGTGCAGGGGAGGGGCTGGCAGGGCTGCAGCAAGGCACGGGGGTCAGCCTGTGGCTGTGGTGGGTGGAGAAGGGCAGGACCTGGGTTTTTGAGGGGCTGGTGGAAGGGGTTGCTCCTCGGCTGGAGCTGGAGCTGGGGAGAAAGGCCTTGGCCGGGGTCCCAGTGGGCGAGGGAGGACATTCCCCGCCTGGGGGTTTGTCGCAAGGCCAGCCTGGCTGGAAACAGGCATCTTTGTGCTGAGGCTGACGTGACCTCTGCGGTCTCATATGGGGTTTTACACCGCAACGATCGTATTTCCCTGCTTGGAAATTCCTGTTTGCGTCATCTTGGCTCCAAGTGGCCAAATGCACTCTGGGTCTGAAATAAAGGGAACTTTTAGTAAGAAAACTGGGGGCTGTGAAAGCAGTCCTGTCCCCAATTTACATGCATGGGGTCCTTCTGAGTGACACCTTTGCTCCGACGTGGCGCGTACTGCAGTGCTGCGGTGGTGATGTGGGGTGTCACCAGCCTTCAGCTGGCGCTGGCAGCTCCTCACTCGGGGGGCTTTGGCCTCATGCCCTTCCTCCCCCAGGTGCCGCATGCCTGTTGTGTGTTACTGCACGTAGCTGCGTGCTGTTAATGACAGTGTGTTTGAGTCCTGCTGGCACAGGGCGGCGTGAAGCCTTGTGTGTCCTTCTGCCACCGTGCCCCAGCTGTGGGGAGCAGTACCTGCAGCCTGTGCAGCCCCCTTCCTGCCTGCAGCCCCCACCTTGCCTGCAGCCCCCTCCCTGCCTGCAGCCCCCCCCTTGCTGTGCCTTGCTGATGCCAGGGCCGGGGCTCCCCCCGTGCCCCCGCCTGTGGTGTCTCGCAGCTCCGCGGGCTCCGTGGGCTGCGGGGACCGATCCCGGCGCAGAATCCCGGGCGGCGGCCGGCAGAGGAGGCTGTTGCTCCGTCAGAGCCGGCCGGGCCGGGGAGCGGGGCCGGGCACCACCGGCTTCGGGGAGCCCTGTCCCAGTCGCCGAA
>VZSF01006565.1:1370588-1446689 GCA_013398295.1 Chionis minor
GCTGCTGCTGCTGCTGCCGGCCCCCCTGGGCGCCGCCGGCCACTGCCAGCCGGCCTCGGGGCACCGCCTGCCAGGTGAGCCCCGGCCCGGGGGTGCGCTCTGAGCTCGGCCCCGCTCCCCGCCGCCGCCCCGGTGTCCCCTCGCCCCTCCGGCGGGGGGTGGCACGGCCTCGGAGCTGGGACATCCCGCCGGGNTGATGTGGGGTGTCACCAGCCTTCAGCTGGCGCTGGCAGCTCCTCACTCGGGGGGCTTTGGCCTCATGCCCTTCCTCCCCCAGGTGCCGCATGCCTGTTGTGTGTTACTGCACGTAGCTGCGTGCTGTTAATGACAGTGTGTTTGAGTCCTGCTGGCACAGGGCGGCGTGAAGCCTTGTGTGTCCTTCTGCCACCGTGCCCCAGCTGTGGGGAGCAGTACCTGCAGCCTGTGCAGCCCCCTTCCTGCCTGCAGCCCCCACCTTGCCTGCAGCCCCCTCCCCTGCCTNTGTCCCCTCGCCCCTCCGGCGGGGGGTGGCACGGCCTCGGAGCTGGGACATCCCGCCGGGACACCCTGCCCGGCCCCGCGGTCCGCGCTGCTGCAGGGCCCGCACCCGAGCGGCAGGGCTGGACCCCCCTCCCCGCCCCGGGGGTCCCGGGAGGTGCCCCCCGGCCCGCCTCACCCACCGGCAGCTCCCGGGGCGCTGGGCGGCCCCGCGGGCTCGGGAAGCGGCGGCTCCGCCGGTGACTCTGCACAGCCACGTGTCCCCACTGCCCGGGCAGAGCAGTCCCGGCCGTGCCACCCCCGCAAGGGGGGACCTGGCCAGGCTGGTGGCCCCCGCCCGCGCACCCTAACCCCTTGCCCGCCCTCCCAGGGATGCACGGCGAGTGTCGCCCGTCCGGCAGGTTCCGCCCGAAGCCCTGCGACAACTTCTGCTCCTCGGACAAGGACTGCCCGGGCAGCGAGCGCTGCTACAGCACCGGCTGCGGCCGGGAGTGCCGGCTCCCCGCGGGAGGTGAGGGGGTCCCTTCCCCCGGCAGCCCTGACCGAGCCCGTGGTCTGCCCTCCAAGGTGGGGGGGGACACACTGCAGCCACCTTGGTGAGCGGGTCCTGCAGCCCCGCCAGCCCCAAAGCCCCGTCCCAGAGTGTGGATGAGATGCATCGGGTCTGGGGTCTCCCGAGCTCAGCCGCTGCTTGTGGGGTGCATCACCCGGAAGAGCCAGCGTGGGTGGCCCCTGCACCCACCCCCTGCTCTCAGCCCTCTGGTGAAGGGGGACAGGGGTGCCTGTTGCTCCCTGTCACAAGGACCCCAGGGTGGGCACCTGGGGGTGGGCTGGGCAGTGGGAATGGGCAGGGGCTGGTAGGGCTCTGACCCTGCTGGCCACCTCCAGCCAAGAGAGGCTTCTGCCCACGGGTGGACCCTGGCGTGGTGACCATCTGCCTGGTGGAGTGCGGTGGAGACAGCGACTGCCGAGGCAATGAGAAGTGCTGCAGCATGGGCTGCCACGTCCACTGCACGCAGCCGGTGCCAGGTAAGGGGGGCCAGGGGGCTCGCTGGGAGGGGCGCCACAGCCAGGATGGACCCCGCCTCTGAGCCAGTGTCCTTTCCCACCCGCAGCCAAGCCGGGCCTCTGCCCCAAGAGAAAGGTGCTGCACACCTTTGCCCCCTGCAACAGCTCCTGCAGCAATGACGCCGATTGTCCCCGCCGTGAGAAGTGCTGCTTCACAGGCTGCGGCCTCGGCTGCCTGCCTCCGTACAGAGGTACCACGGCCCCGCTCCTGCCCGCTGGCTGGGGCCACCAGCTGGATCCTGCTGCCTCCAACGGTCCTGTGTCCTCGAGTGACATCTGCCACCTCCCGCCCGTGCGTGGCCCGTGCAGGGGACGCTTCCGTCGCTATGCCTACAACCCTGCCACGGGGACCTGCCAGCCGTTCACCTACAGCGGCTGCAGGGGGAACCCCAACAACTTCAGGACGGTGGAGGACTGCCAGCAGGTCTGCCAGCGACCGGGTGAGAGGAGGGGCTGCACTGGGACAGACTGGGGTGGACTGGGCCAGACAGGGCTGCCCCTGCCTGAGCAGAGGTGGGGGCCGGGCAGGGGGCGTGCTGCACTGCCTGAAGATAGGCAGCCGGACCCAGAGGGTCTGCTGTACCTCCCCGCGGGGCGAGGGCAGCCTCCCCGCAGCAGGGAGGGCAGCAGCATCCCGCGTCGCTCTGGCACACGGTGTGCCTGGTGCTCGGCACGCGGCATGGGGGCCTCTGGGTGTTTATACTGGGTGATTTCAACCAGCTCGCAGGGCTGTCCCGGGAGCTGGTGTTGTCTTTCGTCAGAACCAGGCAATAGCATTAGTAATCATAATTTCTCAGCCAGATTATCAAAGTAACCTGAGCACTCGGCCTGCATGGGTGCGGGAGAAAAGCCTGCTCTTGCAATTCGCCTTTCCACATCGCTGCCAAGCACCTTTGGCACAGGGAGAGCTGGCGGTTGGCAGAGCCGTGGTGACCCCCACAGGGAGAGGGGGTGCTGGCACCCTGTGGGCACTCGCCTGGTTGTGACACTCATTTCCAAAGGGAGCTGCAGGCAGTTGGGGCCGTTGGTGGCTGAGCAGCCACCGTGGTGGCTGCTCAGCTTCCCTGGCACGGCGGTTGTATCTCCATGCAACACCGGAACAATGATTGCTGCTCCGGCTGTGCCACATCCCACAGGGTGCGGACCCGGGGGGGCAGCCCAATGCCCAGGGCTGGGGAACAGGTACTGGAGGGGGGTGAAGGCACTGGGGTGAGTGCAGCAACCAGTCTGGGGACAGCTCTCTTCCCCAGTGCCAGCACTCCACTGCCTCCCCCCGCACTGCCTGCACCCCGCTCCTCACCGTCCCCTTTTGTCGCCCTAGGGAGAGCCAAGGAGTGACCCCCAAGGAGGAGGCATCAGTGGGGCACAGGGCCCTCCATGGGGCCGGCAGCCTGGGCACCAGAGTCTGCGGCGGTGCTGGCTGCCACACTGCCCCACACAATAAAGCCGCCAGGACGCTTGGCTTGCAGCAGCCCAGACTCCACCATCTTGCCTGATCCGCGCCTCTGCGGTGCCAGCAGTTCCACGTGCTGCCCAGCGCCTCCCGCTTCCCTTCCCAGTGCATCCACTTGCGCTGAAGCTGCGAGCCCAGATCCTGGCTGAGCCCAGGGACCCTGTACCCGGCACGCAGGGTGTGGGGGTGCTCGTGGTGGCTGGTGGCTCCAACCGGCCCTTCGCTCCCAGCTCTCAGCCCGGCTCCCCCCAGCTGGCAGCTGGCGCAGGGTCCCTGGCATGGCTGCACAGAGCTGGGAAGCACTGTCCCTGTTGTGAAATGTCCCACCTGGACACGTCACCTTCCCTGGTCCGTGGCGACCCTGTGGGGATGGCCCCATGGTGCTGCCCTGGCCCAGCACCCGCAGCTACTTGCTCCCAGCTTGGTCCCTGGGGAGAGCATGGCTGGGGGATGCGGGTGACGCTGCAGTGCCAGAGATGGGACAGGCCTGCAAGCCAGGGACCCGCAGGTCTTCCCCAGAAACACCTCCTGTCAACCTTTTTACTGTCTTATTAATTTGCTAATTAATGGGAGCCCAGGGAGGGGAGCGGGCTGTGGATGAGTGCGCTGCCTACAGATGCTGGGGACATTCCCAGCAAGGCTGAGTGAGTGCATAGAGTGCCCCAGTGTACTCCGGGACAGCGGCACCTCCACGGCCGTCCTGCA
This sequence comes from Chionis minor, assembly GCA_013398295.1. Lineage (NCBI taxonomy): Eukaryota > Metazoa > Chordata > Aves > Charadriiformes > Chionidae > Chionis > Chionis minor. Next base: position 1,374,292 of record VZSF01006565.1, read on the forward strand.
GCGGGGACCCTCAGGGTGGGCTTGGGGGGGTGGATTGGAGCAGGGGGAGTGCACTGGGTTCTCTGCATTGAGTATGGCAGCTGCTGGGCATGGGGGCGATGAATCACGGAGCAGCCACAGGAGAGCCCTCACTCCAGGCATCTCTCTGGGCATCACCAGGGAGCTGGTGCTAAACTGGTGGGTGATGCTCACCTGCTCTGGCAGTGTCTCAGTGCCCACAGCCCCCCAGGGACAGGTCTAGGGAGCTGGGGGCTGGGGGGCAGGAGTGTCTCAGAGGTGACGTTTGCTTGAGGGGGAAGTGGCAGCCAGACGGTGCTGTGCATGCTCCCTCCCCATGCACCGCTGGCCATGGCCACTGGTGAGCTCTGCAGGCAGAGACAGCGAGGAACTTGAAACAGAAAAGATGAAAACCTCCTGAAAGTGCCAATTTATTATTCAGCTCCCTCCCCACCTGCTCCTGCTTGGCCCTGAGCTGGCGCCACGGCTGCTGCCGGCTGCTGAGATGAAAGTCCCCACGTGGGGCAGGCAGGGAGGGTGGCACCCCATTTCCAGCACCCTGTCCCCAGCACCCCAGCCCCAGAGCTGGTGGGGGCTGCGACTGTTGCACAGGGAGCTCAGGCAGGGCTGCGGTGTGCGGCCCCAGGGCTGTCCCCCAGCTTGGGACAAGGAGGGTGCCCAGCCCAGGCAGGGTGATGGCCACCCCAGCCCCCCAGCCCCCACAATCCGGCTCTCAGAGCTTAACGGCACCGGCTGCCTGAAGGCGGCACAGAGGCTGTTGCTCCATGCCAGCTCCTATCCATAACTGCTGGCTGCGGTGAGACTGAGATGGCGGCGCAGGGGGGCTGGGGTGGGATAGCGCTGGCTGCCCCCGAGCCCCGTGGCGCAGCCCAGCCGGCGGCATGACCACGCATGGCGCGCCGGCTGGCGGCACGGGGAAGGCGGCCTCCCAAAATGGGGTTTTTATTACAGCCATACATCACCGTGGCGGCCTGATGCGGGCAGACGGCGGTGATTTTTCTTCATGGTTTACAGACAAATGAGGGGAAGGAAAATTGATGTGAACTTTGCTATAGCAAGAGGTCGGGCACGGGCAGGGAACTGCTTATGGATGAGCCGGGGGCCGCTGGGGCCGCCTGTCCCTGGGCCCCTCCCAGCCCCCTTCTCCAGGTTGGATGGATGTGAGCACTGGCAGTGGCAGGACTGGCAGCATCACGTCCAGTGTGGGAACGGTGCTGCTGCTCCAGGTAGCTGGAGGAGGAGGGGGGTCCAGCTTCCCTGGCCCCCCCATTGCCCACAGCATGGCCCTGAGTGGGCGGCTGCACCCGTCCCTTGGTGGAGGGACGCTCAGCTGCTCGCAGGGGGAGGGCTACATGGGCAGGGTTATTAATTCCAGCGGATATTCATTAGCGCTGCAAACGCGGTTTGGATGTGCAGTGATCAGTGGGCTGCTCTCACTGGCTTCTGGCGAGATCTTGACTGCTTTCAACAATCACAGTTGCCTCCAAACACCACGGTCCTGCCCAGTCTAAGATAACAGTTAATACTCCCAAATAGCGACTATCAACTTCTCCATAAGGTCCATAAATATTAATACAATTCTAATTAGTTCCTTTAAATACATTACCTAAATTAAGCATTTCCTCGGCAATAAATCAGCGGCGGTTTGGCACCTTGCTTGCACCCATTAAGCAGATGACGAGCTCTCCCTGCCTGCACCATGGCCGGTCCCTGCCTTCCAGGGGACAGGACCCTGGGATGCCGCCAGGGCCGTGCCATGACAATGTGAGCGCTGGCAGCGCTCCCGCTTCAGGAGTTTCAAGCTTCAGGATGGGGAAAAACGGGTGGGTTTTGGGGCTGGAGCAGGGTCATTCCTGCGGCTCCTCTCACAGCACAGCATGGCTGGGCTGTTTTCAGGATAAATCCAGGGGCTCCATGGATGCCTTGGTGGGATCTAGTGCTGTCTTTGATCCCGTGCCCCAAGGAGGGCGGCCGGTGCTGCCGGTGGGATCTTGTTGAGTGGCTGCAAGAGTGAGGTTTGAAAGCGCCTAATAAAATATCTCCTAAGGACCTCACAGTCACGGATATAAAAATAAACCAACCATTAGATTCAAAAGAGGAAAGGAAGCCCAGGCTCCACTGAACAAGCAGAAAGTGCCCTGCGACCTTAATCAGGAGTAATATTGTTAATACATTTTTCCCCAGGTGCACCCAGATTTGCATTCCCAGCAATTTGCACAATAATGAGGCGAGCTGACCATGCCTCACCCCTCCAGCAATCACCTCCAAATCGATGGCACCGTGCCTCGTGTGAAAACGAGGCGAGCTCGTCTGAAAACTCGTTTGCTCCAGCTGCAGCGGTGCTGTGTGTCCCTGGTGCTGCTCTGCCCTGGTCGCTCCGGCACGCCTGCAGCCCCAGCACCACAGGGTGGGAAGGGCTGGGAGCCTTGGGGGGCTGCGCAGCTGCAGGGAGCAGGAGCCGTGTGCCCAGGCGAGCCCACTGCTGCCTCCGTGGAGCCCAGGTGGGTGCTCCTGCCCCGTGCCGGCCTCCTCCAGCCTTCATAGAATCACAGAATCACTTGGGTTGGAGGAGACCTTCAAGATCATCGAGTCCAACCATAAACCTATGCCAAAATCACCCCTAACCCATGTCCCTCAGCACCACGTCTACTCGTCTTTTAAATACCTCCAGGGATGGCGATTCCACCACCTCCCTGGGCAGCCTGTTCCAATGCTTGATAACCCTTTTTGGTAAAGAAGTTTTTCCTAATATCCAACCTAAACCTCCCCTGGCACAACTTGAGGCCATTTCCTCTTGTCCTATCGCTTGTTACTTGGGAGAAGAGATTGACCCCCACCTCTCTATAACCTCCTTGCGGGTAGTTGTAGAGAGTGATAAGGTCTCCCCTCAACCTTCTCTTCTCCCAGCTCTGAGTCGTCCTCCTGGGAGGTGGCAGAGGATCCCTTCAAAGGTGCTTGTGTGTGCACACGGTGAGGGTCAGCGTGTGCAAGGGCGAGTGTGAACGCAGGGGCGCACACGGGATGAGCGAGCGCAGGGAGAGAGCGCGGGCTGCAGGTCTGAGTCAGGGGGTGGACCGGCAAACATCCTTCGCGCTTGCTGGCATTGGTGGTACTGGAAAAGAGCAAATACCAAACTCATTTGCTTGAGGAGAAATTAATACGGTGTGAAGCCTGTAGTGGGTGATTTAAGAAGTGAATTTAAAATCTCAACACAAATAGATTTTTTTATAAGGTCAGAAGAAAGATTAAATGCTACAGACAAGCACAGCACTTGCCATTTCCAGCATCGCTTTTACCATAAATATTTTGGGCTGGCGCCATGTCCCCGGCGTTGCCCACGTGGGTCAGAACCCGCTCGCCATGAGCAGGGATGTCCCCGGGGAGGGACCAAGCCATGGTGCCAGGCATGTGCCCACTGCCAGCTTCCTCTCCCGCAGCTCGGCAGGGACCAGGATTGATGGCAAGAGATTTGAAAGGCTCCAAATGTGGAGGTTATATCACTGAGCCACCCCCATCCATCACGAGACGTTCATTATTAAGTAACACCCTGCACGCCGGGCTGATTTCACACCTTATCTGAACCCAGCAGCTGTGCCCTAAATCCTGAGTGCCGCGACTGTCTGGAGGAATTCGGCTGCCTGTGCTTAAAATTAGTGTTAGCATCTATCATTTCCCCACACCAAATGGCTTTTGTGTCGGCACTTGGCAGCACTCATCCGTCACCGGGGCTCTGGGCTGCCCAACTCCGTACCCTCTCTGTCACTGTCACAGGACCCCTTGTTGGCAAAATGTCACCCAAAGGACAAGTGCAACAGCTTGGCCGCCCCCTTCCTGCCCAGGCCAGTGGCACTGCCAGCGGTGACGGTGTCCTCCATCCCCTCGGGCACAGTGGGCACCAGCTCCAATCCTGGCGAGGCTGTCCCTACTGCTCCAGCCCTGCCGCAGCCGGGCTCATAGTGTGGGCACAGCCTGCAAACCACCCCCCCAGGCCACGGTGGCCTCTCCCCTCCCCTGGCATGGTGGCTCGCTGCCTCCCACGGTGCTAGCCACAGCCATGTGCCCGGGCCCTCCCTGGCCACTGCTGCCTGCAGCCGTCCCTGGCGAGGAGCTCCTGCCAGGCAGGTGATGCTGGAGCTGTCGGCGTGATGAAAAGCTTCCCGCAGCAATGCAGATAACATACAAGCACAGGTCAGGCGAGGCCCGTGTAGCCCATCCATCAGGCGCAGCAGCTACAGGCGCTCCCCGTGCCACCATCTGATGCACGTTATCCGGCACAAATGTGTTTCTTCCCCCAAGGTTAAACGGATGAGTGAGTTCAGGCACTGACAGCTCTGCTTGCCCCGTGGAAGCGATAAACGAGCTGGAACTGGAGGGGAAAAAAAAAAAAAAAAAAAGGTTTGTTTTCTGTCAAATGCTCCTTTTGATGGTCCTGGCATGAGGACGGCAGCAGCATGGAGACAGGTGTGCCGATGGGGATCCACTCCTTGTGCGGCTGTGGGGCAGCCGGCGATGGGCACTGTCACAGCCACGCTGGGTACCACCATGTTGCTGGTGGGGACAGACAGACAAGAGCGAGGGCTTGGCGAGATGTTGCAGCACCAAGCGGCCCTGGCAGCAGGTGCTCGGTGCAGCCCCATCAAGGTGTGCTTGGGCTGGTGGGATCGGGTGGAATGGCAGCGACCAGCACGTCCTCCTGCCACAGCTCCCACGGGTGTCTCCAGGAGTGGTGCCGTGGGCTGGCAGAGCCAGGCGGGGGCTGGTGCTGCCATCTGCATCTCCAGGTCTGTCCCAGCTTCTCATGCCCAGGGCCTGATCCTGCCTGGGACCGCCCGCCTGCTTCGGACACTGTCCGCAGCCACAGCTGAGCCGCAGAGCCCTGGGGTGCGTCCCCAGGTGAGGGTCCACCTCCCCGCACGCTGTCCCCGTTGGGCTGCCGCTGCCCTCGCTCAATGTCACACTCGGAGGCTGTCAACTTGAAAAAAGGTTTGCAGCCGATAAGCGATCGGGCTGTCAGCTGCGGAGTGCCGCTCGCTCGTGATTTACTGCAACGTCGCTAACGGAGCACAGATTTTTCTTAATCTAAATTGAAAACTACTCAAGTAGAAAAATAATTTCATTGCTTCATCTTGAAGGGGCGGGGGGAGAGGAAAGGGAAGAGCTGTGCCAGGGCAGGCAGGGCCAGGGCTGCCTGTGCCCCCTGTGCCCCCTTGTGGCTCCGTGCCAGCTGGACCACCAGCCCCCATCGCCTTGGGCAGCTCCTACACTGGGACAAGCAGCAACTTCTCCTGCTCAGGCAGTAAAACTCTGCTGCGATGCCCCATGCCCGAGCCTGGCCAGAGCCGCTGGCACATGCCTGTGGGTGAGGTGGGTGGCAGGAGCTGTGTCCCCACCTGTGGGCACAGAAAAGGGGCATCCCCATGGGGACACAGGACAATGTCACATCCCTGCAGCTTCCTGGAGTGGCACCGGAGGTGGCATGGAGCTGTAGTGCTTCACTGTGCCATGGTGCTCACCGTGCCATGGTGCTTCGCTGTGCCACAGTGGTGGTGCTTTGGGTCCTGTGTGCAATCCAGCTGGCAAACCTGCGTGCCCATGGCCCTGTGGATGTGCTGACACGGTGGGTCCATGGAGGCTCCTGGGGCTCTGGGCCAAGCCCTGCATTTGGGAAGGGACCATGCCAGCCTCCCCAGTGGCTGAGGACATTGTGCGTGGCACTGTCATGGGGATACCAGAGCAGCCACCGTCCTCACCACACGGCACAGGATGCCCTAGCAGAGCTCCTGAAGCACAGCTGTGCTGGCTGGGGCTGGGCTCATCCTGTGCAGGAGCAGGATCCGGCCCCTCTCCACTGACCAGGAGCTGGGATGGAATGTGGAAAGGGGGCACCCACCAGGGCTTGGCTCTGGGGTGGTGGGGCACAGCTTCGTCCTGGCTCCACTCGCTGCCCACGGGGCTGTGCCGCAGGTCCCCGGTGCCGGTGGACGCTGGTGGAGGCAGGGATGCGCTGCCTTGTGGAGAGATCATTAATTTGGAGCCCGAGTGAATTCTGGGAGCATTTGCTGAGCTGGATAATAACGTGCCCAGTGAGCTGCATCCCAAGCATGCCGCCAAATTAAAGAAATTTTTTTCCCCTTTAATTTAAAAGTCACCGTTGGGAAATCTCTGTCGGCCTCAGCAGTGATTTCCCCCCAGGCTGCCTTTCTGGAGAAATCTTTAATTTTGATTGTCACACTTTGTGGAGTTTAACTCAGGGAAGCAGAGCCATAAATAAGGTGCCACTCCGGCACTGAGGCTCCAGCTGTGCCAGGACAACGAGCAGCACTCAGTGGTGCAGGCAGGATGGAGGGAGCAGCCTGGCCATGGCCACCCCACCAGAGCTCATGGGGGCCACCCAGCTCACCCTCCACTCACCCTGGCCCCTCCCAGCCTGATTTCACAGGTCAGCTCCCTTTAATTAGCTGGGTCCCGTCCACCTGCCAAACAAATTGGCAGGTTCATGAAAATCTCATTAACCTCAACGCCACAGCTGGCTTCTCCCGCAGTCCTGGCTGGCTCAGCGAGCGCGCTGCCCCGGCACCCTGGGACCCGGCACCCAGGGACCCTGGCCAGGAGCCACGGCAGGCGTTGCACCAAACCCCTTCAGGCTGAGAAGGCGGCACCAGAGAGGGGGGACAAAGACTGCAAGTTTTGCTCCGCGTTCTGCTCTCATTGGGGTCCCCGCTCCGCGTAGCCCCGGCTCGGCCGGCTGTGGGGCTGTGCTGTGGGGCACGGAGCAGGCATCATGGTCAGCCTGGGGCTGTCCCGGTGTCTCCACTGCCTCCAGCTTGATGCAACTGGCATGCAACCCTGGAGAGGGGCCTCTCCTCTCCCTCCTGGGGCCTTGGGAGGGAATCGCCTGGCAGTTCCATTAGCAATTAAGAAAAAGGGGAAGAAATGCAGGCGCCTCCCTTTTGGTGCGGAGCCGGTGCGAGCTCTGGAAAGGTTACAGCCCATTTGCATTTTACCCTTCAGTAATTTCAACACTTACGGGTGCAATTAAGAGGCAAGCCTGGCGTTATGAAGCTATCAGTGCAGAGAGACCTGAATACTAACAAACTCTTGTGCGTGTTCCCATCCTGGGCCGTCCGATCTATCCATGATAACACCGCAGTAATGCCAGCGGATTTCCACCGGCTGCAGTAATGGGCCTTGACTACATTAAATGCACATTTTTTAAACTTGTCTGACAGCCCAGCCCTCCCCAAGGCACTCAGGTGATGGGTTCGGTGCTCGCTGTGGGCAGGATACAGATGGCCATGGAGGGGAGTGGGCAGCCATTCCGCTTCTCCCACTTCCGTGGGACACTGGGCTCAGAGAACAGCCGTCTTCCCCTTTAAGCTTCATCCTAGTTTAATTGGATAGTTTTGAGCCCTGGCTCATGATTTCTGCAGCAATTTGGTCTGAGATTTCTTTCTTTCCCTCCATTATCCACTCTGATTAACTCAGCTGCACCTGTCAGCTTTTATTCGGCGGCGCGGGGAGCGCCTGCAAGAACCTGTTAAAATGCATGAGTTTTATCACAGCCACTCTTTTCTGGCCAGTGATGCTGAACTGGGAGGGAAGGGGCTGCAGGGAGCGGGGCTGTGGAGGGGGAGCCATGGGCTGCGGGAGGCCCCGGAGGCGGGGGTCCGGGTGCTGCGGGGGTGCCCGGCTGGGAGCTGGCCCCGGCTGGTGGCGGTGGGGACCCCACAGCGTGCAGGCAGCTGTGGGCAGGGCCCTGCCACCACCCTCCGCTGCCAGGGCGCTTAGTGGCTGCAGCTTTCCCGCTTTGCAAATGCTTATTTTACATTCCAGCTATAACTTGTTCCCTTTTTTTCTCATTTTAATAAAAACGAAAGCATCCGGAAACACTGCTGCACCCAAGAAAGAGCGAGATCTGACATAATTAAAAAGTGGCTTCAATCAGGCTGTTTTCCTAATGGTTTGTCATATCAGCCCACACCGCCCTGCACCCCCCCGCCATGCTCCCAACCCCCTGAGGCATCATTTACATTTCTTAATAACCCCTCATTAATATTCATGACGTGGGGAGGGTAATAATGGCTGAGTGCACACCACTAATTCAATTTCAGCGAGCCTCAGTGTGTTTAGTTAATCACCGGGGGACCTGGGTTACTCAGTACAATTATTTATTCGGAATTAGATCTCAAGGCATCTGGATTGAAACCTGAACTTGGAATAAAATGAAACCAGGATCCTCCTCCTTGCTGCCTCCTCCTCCTGCTGCCATTCCCTGCTGTGGTGCTGAGCATCCCCCCATGGTCCTGCTGTGCTGAGCACCTGGGGACGTGGAGCCAGGCTTCTGCTGGGGTCCTTGCTCTCCTGACCAACCTAAGTCACAGGGCTTGCTCCAGCCTGTCTGGAGCCTCCAGCACCTTCCCGCAGATCCCCAGGAGAGGATGGTGCTGGTCCCATGCAGAGCCGGCCCTCCAGGCGGGCTGCGTTTCCCCCTTTCATTTCCTTGAGGCCTTTTTTTATACTTTGATTTTGCTCCTGGTTTTGCTTTTAAATTCAATATTTTGTCCCTGTGCTCCAACTCCCCTTATTGGATAAAAACCTCTCTGTTATTGAATCCTGCCCTGCAGCAGCTTGGTGAGAATTGGGTTTCCCGAGCAGCAATACGGCTGTTTCGGAGCGTGATGAGGCCGGCAGAGCACAGGGACAGGAGGAGGTGGTGGGGCTGGTGACTGTTTCAGTGACAACTGCGCTGTGCTCTGTGGTTCTCCACGCTGCCACCATCTTACCCAGCACCCCGAGGGCTCCCAGCACTGGGCAAAAAACATTACAGCAAAAGGAAAGCCTTTGCTGGTTACTTCTCGAGGCTCTTTGCAGCTAGAGAGGGGCTTTAAAGGTGGCCTGGTGACCAGGTGTGCATGGGCTGGGACCCTTCCCACGACAGCTCGGCAGATCTGTGGAGCTCCCACCCACCCTCTGCCACCATCGGTCTCCTGGTGCCGCTGCCGGAAGCCGTGCCACTTCCGCCACTGCATCCCAGGGGATTTGACTGCCCTCCCGGCATGGCAGAAGGGACAGGAGATGCTGGCACCCAGCACCTGGTTTGCATTCATTCCTTTCAGGGCTGGTGTGGTCACAATTAATTTGCCTTCACAGGCATGGAGCGGTGGTCCGTGCCTCTGCCGGATTTCTAGCCGCCAAGGTGAGAAAGAGCACCTGAGCTTTTGTGCCTTTCCCATGAGGCTATAGATTTCTTAGTTTTATCTAAGTCAGTTAACGCAGCAGCCACTTCTCAAATTCCTGACTTTGTTTTTCGGAACACCCCCCTTGGCCTCAGTCCTTTCCAGGGAAATGAATCAATCATTTTCTATCCCTTTGTCTAACGCTTCAGGAGACGCTTCAGGCAGCAGGTGCCGGCCTTGCTTGCTGTGCTCAGGTTGGGTTTCTTCTCCAATTTGAAGATTATTCCCTTTGCCCTGGGTGCGTTTGCAGACTGATGCTGTCAGCAAACCCTTCGGCGTGCCGGGGCCGCTGTTGCGCTGCCTGATGCAGGGGCCAGCAGCCCCACACAAACCAAAGGAGCGATGAAGATGTGCTCTGGCGTGCCGGTTGTGCTGTGCCTCGCTCCCTGTGCCAGCGCGGCACAGCAGCTCCTGCCGCTGCGTCTCCCGGCCCCGCACCGAGGGTCCCACATACTCCCAGAGCTGTTGGGGTTTGCGGCGGTGCAGCCTGTGCCCTGTCCTGCGGAGGTTCGCTTCATTCTGTGCATCAACCACCTTGAGCGGTGGGGAAAATACAGGTTCAAAGTGCTGTTACGAGTGAAAGGAAAAACATACTTTTAGGGAGGTAACACTGTTCAGCAGGAACAGTGGCGAGGGAAGGGAACGGGGAGGAGAAACCTCAGAGCAGGCGAAGGTCGCCACGCCTGATGTTTCCAGCTGTAGACGGAGGGTCAGTCCTTATCTCCCGCTGTGCTTCAGGTGCTTTACAACTGCTCGTTGTGTTTATTGCCATTGCTGGTCAGGTCTCCCCATCGCTGTGTCATGTTCACAAGTACGTGTCAATACCCTTTGAGTGCCTGCGAATGTTCTGGTTTCACAGCTGGTGAATTATCTGAACACTCAATAAAGGAAAGCCAGATGATCCAATAATTATCTTCTATTTATCTCATCCTTAACATGCAGATTTGTTGAGTTAATTTTGTCATGACTGATCTCTCCTATATTTTATTGAAACAACAGGGGATGTGAGGGACTTCTTTGAAAACATTATATATATTTTTAATTTCGTGAGTGTTCTCAAACCAGACTCCTACTGAGATAACTGCATAATAGCTACGACCATTACGTTATGAAAAATTATTTTAGCTCAAAGCTGTTTTTTAAAGCATAGTCGAAATAAATTCAGTAAATTTTGGCCAAGTTAGCTCTCTTCTAATTATTCATATTTGTTAAATTGAAAAATGACTATATCTGTCTGTGGTTCTGCATCTTGTCGAATTACGGAACTATTTGTCACGACCTCAGCAAACAGAGGGATCGGCACGTTCCCTCCTGCTGCATTCAGTGCTCAGTTATTGGCCTCTTTTCAAGGTGACAGCGGTTAATGATGCTGTATATAAATAGAAGTGTGTTGTCAATAAACGTGGCAACAGCCTTCTGCATTTTCAAGCCTGCCTCAGCCCGGGGAAGGATTTGCAGAAGGTTACAGGAAACACGTCAAAAGAAACCACTGATTTTTGGTGCCTCCACTTTGCGGCGGTGAGAGTTGGCTCCTGGGGGCCTTTGCCAGGGTGCCGCGCTCACGAGCCTCCGGCAACAGCAGCCCCAGCGCGACCCAGCTCCGGTGGCAGAGCTGGAGGAGACCCATGGTCCCCGCTTCACCCACGGCACCGGAGCGCAGCCACCCCGTGGGGCAGCAGCTCACGTCTCCAAGGGGCCCCAGTCCTCCGGGAGGGGACCTGCCCTCTCCCTGCACTGCAGCACGCAGCGCACTTGGCCACTCTCACTCGGGACCACTCGGTCACGCTGAGCTCTGGCCCAGCGGCTCCCCAGACCAGGCTGCTGCAGTGGGCCCAGCCCACCGTGGAACGGGCAAGAGGCCTCAGGGCGCCCAGGGCCGCGGTGGCTGGGCCAGGGGCAGAGCAGGGTCCAGCCCCTGGGACCCCTGAGCCGCTGCCCCAGCTGAGGGGCTGTGGGGCGGCCCCCGGGGTCGGTGCAACCCGTGGGACGTGGCTGCCTCCCGCGCCGCGCCATGCCCTCCAGGGCCGCTAGTAACACGGAGCAAATGAGGGAAGCCTTTGCCACTGCCTTTTCGAAAATCAAGCCGGAGTCATCGCAGCAGGTTGTTCAAGACAGCCTCATCATGAAGACCTACCAGAACTACGAAAACAAAAAGCATCAGGAACTGACATCGGCAGTCATCAGCCTAATTTGCGAGGGCAGGTACCCGGCCTCTATTGTTGAACCCACCTTCAAGGCCCTCTTGAGAACGGCGGACCCCAGGTATGAACTTCCTAGTCGAAAGTACTTCTGTACAAAAGCTATTCCTGAAAAGTACAATGCCATTAGGGAGATTGTGCGGAAGGAGCTCACCGAGGGTTACACGTAACCCCCCCTGCCCGCCCGGGGTCTGCTTTACGGCAGTGTGGCGCCTCCCGCCTCTCGCTTTCCGGCAGCACCCCTCCCGCCTCGCTTTCCGGCAGAGCGGCGCCCTCCCGTCTCGCCTGCGCTTCCTGCCTTACGGCGCGGTGTCGCGCGGCCCCGGTTGTTGCCGACAGTTTCCCGGTGGCGGGGCCCGGTCGGTGCCATGGACGTGGGGGAGCTGCTCAGCTACCAGGTGAGCGGCCCCGCGGCGGCTGCGGGGGGGGCGCCGAGCGGGGCCGGCGGTGGCGGGCCTGGTGGGGCCTGGCTGTTCCCGTGGGGCCTGGGCCGGCCCCGCTCCGGCTCCGGGCCTGGGGCGGGCCGCTGTGCAGAGCTTGCCCAGCCGCGCTCGGTGCGCTCTCTCATGGGAGCCGGTTACGGTGTTACTAACTTTTGGGGGCCTCCCCCACCCCCTTCGGAGAAGTGGTGCCTCGGTGGGACCCGGTTACCGGGGGCTCTTTGGGAACGCGGTTCCGCTGATGCTGTTTCTTCTGCAGACGGGCGCGGTTGGATGGCTTTGCTGGCGTGTGCCTGTTCCTGAAGTAAAGCCTGTGCTTGTTGCGTTGCTTGTGTTCTCGTTCCTTTTTTTTTTTTTTACCTGTTTTATTACAAAACCAATTTAATTTGATTTTTACTGAAGTTTTTTGACAAAGTTTTTCTTTGTACAAAAGTCTCCTTTTATCTCGTGAGTGTTTCTCTTCTCTCTGCATGTGACTGCTACTTATTAGTTGTTTGGAGGTCCGTTTATGAGCTGGTGTGGTACACTGCATGTTTATTGTGATCGAGAGGGGGTTTGGGGCCTTCCCCTGTGGATTGGGGAATGAGAGCACTGATTTGCAATAGTGTTCTGATACTTTGCTGTGCTTTGTGCTCGTGGTAGTGTGGGCTGGTACTTTAATTCTTAGACAGACTGCTGCAGTGGCCTTTCTCTGCTGAATCTGTAGGTAAGCAAAAGCACTCTGAGACATTATCTACCTTGTACGTAATTGAGATGGAGAATTATGTGACTAGTTCTATATATTACTTAGGAACACGGGATTCTGTATGGAACTCCTTCCTATGTGTCATCCTGGTACACGCTGGTCTGTGGAGGCGCTGCTTGTGTTCAGAGGCAAGAAGAGCATCCTACTGTTCAGGACACATCTGTACTTCCAGAAGTGTTAATTTGAGATGCACAGGAAAATTACCTTTGGGTTTGAGAAATTTGCCATCTTCTTTTCCCGATGGTGTCAAAATACTCTGGAGTATGGCTGTAAGAATAGTCTTTCTTTGATAACTCCACTAGATTCCAACTTGATTCATCTCCAGGATGTTTTCTTCTGTGGATTGCTCTGTCTTAAACATCCTTCCTACTTTATCTGTGTGTGTGGTGCTTGACCACGTAGTCCTGCTGTTCTGAGATCCGCTCTACTTTTGTATTTACCTACCGCTTTCCCCAGTGTTTTTCTAGTATCAAGTTAGAATGATTGTTTTTCATAGTCCTTCAATTCTTTGATTTTCTCTGCCTCAGTTATATAGGTTAGTGATGCCGTCCTCTACTTGTTCTGTGCCGCAGTTTACACCCGGGGCACAGAAAAGTAAACCTGTGCTGAACTTCTGTTTGTTGTAATTTTTCAACTAGGCTCTAGTTCAGGGTCTTGTTTGTTGGTTTTTCTCTTGCTCCGAAAATGTGAAGCCTGCAGGATTCCCTTCTGCTGTGGAGGGAAGTGCACGTACACTTTGCTTTGATCCTTTTGATTTCTGCACAGCTTTTGTTGGATGAGCTTTCTGTACTGCGATGAGGCTAGAGGTAAAAAAATGCTGCCTAGCTGCTGGGTATTGCAATTTTAATTTCTTCTCTTGCTGCTGAAATTATTCTTAGCTGCGGGACAAAACATTCTGCAGCTTTCAACCAACTACGGAAATTGTTCCTGAAGGTGTTTTCCTGGCTCTGTGCTCTTCTGGTCTCTCCCCCAAGTACAGACGGTTCCTGTGTCAGTAGATGAGGTAACGCATCAGAGTAAGTGTTGGATTTCAGTGTCACTGAATTCAGACCTCCAGAATCAGGTATAACGGTGAATACAGGTGAAAGGAGTGGAGGAGCAGAAGGCAGATAAATAGCTCTGATTCTGAGAAAAATGAGATTCCCTTCTCTAAGAGCGCTTCTGGCTGAAAGGTAGAAATGAAAGTCGGAAACAACAGGTTTTGCTGCCTGCTGTCCTGCGTGGGTCAGGTGTGTGCCATGGCTCTGAGAGACAGGCGAAGCAGGTACCTTCCTCTATCATTTTTAGAAATGAACATTCTTGTCCGCTAAACATTTAAAATTCAGAATAATCAGACTTCTGTTGTGCCTGTGCCATGGTGAGGATTCTGACATGCGTGGCAGATAAACAAAGTGAGCGTTGCTCCACGCTCCCAGCTGTACCCAGCTGATGGGCTGCTGCTTCTGGGAGGAGGATGGCTTGTACAACAGCTCCTGACCTGCTCCAGTTTTCTGTCTGGTGTTGTAAGGTTAACTGGGAGCTTTTCTGCATTGGGCTCAGGAGTGGGCTGGCTCAAGATCTGCTCATCCATCCTTGGTGCAGGGGTGGCACCGGCTGTCAGATGAGTGGGCTGGATGATGGGTGGTGTGCACCTCCGCTGTCTGATTTTAATCTTTTGCTGCAAATGAGTCGGTCTTCTCAGCTTCCCTCAGCACAACCCAAAATAATTGCTTTTCTCTTACATTGTTTTGAATTTGTCTCCTCTAAATGCCTAATCTGTGCCCTTGCTTAATCAAGATGATGTTCTCCCTCAGTGCCAAACTTGGCATGGAAGATTTCAGGCACTGTGCCACCAATTCAGAACCAAGTGTCTGTCAGAATGGGAAAAGGAACCACTTGCAACAAAAAATACAATTAAACAGCACCTGGCAGTTTATACAAAGCTCAGGAATCCATAAACTTTATGTGTTGCTGCAAAACAGTTGCAGATGGTCTAAACTGATGATTAAATATTGCTGCTGTTCTGCCCAGAAAGACTGTGCCCAGATCCTCTGTGCCTGGTCTCTGATTACAGAGGGTAATTAAGGGGACAAAGCCAACTCCAGCTCTTTTCAGAGGCCTCTTTCAATCGTCTTGGGAGGGAATAAGGGAGATTATTTTAATTCTCATTAAATGCAGATTTCGCCACTGTGAGTGATCATTACAAATTGCTAATTTTATAATGGAATATTAGTAAAATCAAATAACAAAAGAAGCGGTAAATAATGGGATAAGGTCTGACTTCACTGAGCTGGGCGGTCTCCCTGTTGTTTGAATGGGTTGAGTGCAGTTTGTAGTGGGATGATCTCTGCGTGTCAGCAGAGGCACAATTATCTGTACCTACTGCTGGTAGAGATAATTTACTGTAGATTTGCAATGTAATGGATGCATCTGATGGCGGAGGCAGCTCAGCCGAGCAGGTTGTTGACGACTTATGGCCTTATTACCCTGGTAGCTCTTATCCTGCCTGCGGGTTAAAATGAGGAGCTGTCGCTGGCTCAGTCCCTGGCCCGCTGTGCTTGGCTGCGCTCCACGGACGGGCTCCACGCTACGGAACTTGTGTTGGTGTGCTGTCGGGGTTGCAAGTGAATCCTTAGTTTACTTCTCGGTGTATTACATCTGGCCACCAAACCAGAGTGTGTGTAAAAGTCTGTCAAGGCAGCTCCTTGCCCTGTGCACCTCCCTGCATGGATCCCGGTGGCCGTGCTCCTCCTCCAGGTACTTTGGAACCTCCTGAGTGAGTCTGGTACTTCAGGCTGCGTTTTGTTCACTCCTGTCCCAGCTGTGGCAGAGCCACAGAAGCTGGGACAGGGCAACTGACTTCTGCTGTGCTTGCGGAGGTTTTGGGTGGGCAGCAGCAGGTTCAGAATTCTTGGGTTTAATAGTTGTTTTTCTGGATACAGTCGCAGGAAGCAAATTTCTTGCCTGTTTTTTTGAGGGGCGCTGATGGATGCAGTCACTTCTGTAGAGCTGGGAGCAGACAGAGGGGGGGGTATACAGGGGGCCACGGGAATGGCCTTAGCCACAGGACTGGGCTTTGAAGGCTGCTGTTCGCTGGGGTGCTCAGGGGGTAGCCTTGGGCTCTGTCTGATGTTGGAGGAACACAAGCAGATTGCTGTCTCTGCTGAACACTATGAGCTGGTTCTTGATGTACCTTCACAAAAGACTCGGTCCTGTCAAAGCTTCTACAGGCTGGCATCTCTCTCCTCTACTTTTGCATTGGTTCAGAATGAAGTAAAGTAAGCAACAGGTATAGGATAACCAGTCCTAGTACCTTCCATGCAAACACGCCTCTCTTGGTCATTATATATATTATATCTATATTTTATGTCTTGTTACATGGCAGCTCTGACGGGGAGATGAAACTTCAGATTTTGCTTTTATGTCTTCCTCCTCTACATGCTTTTCACAGTGGCAAACTGCCTTGAGGACTTGAATGCCTCACGGTGTGGAAAGGTGAAGAGGAAAGGGATTAATTCTCTCTGAAAATAATCATCTCTGTCCATGTAGGTACAGTGCGCATCTTTCATTTTCATTTGCCTCAGTTTGTGTGATTTTGGAGGTCTTGGGACTTCCTGAGGTTTCGGCATTTTCCTGGTACCAGTTCCTACAGTTTTTAATGCTCAGATCCGGCACCATCTAGAAGTGTTGTGTTTCAGGAAGAAAAACCAATGAAAAGTAAGATTGATAGTAGCCTGGTTTATCACAAATATTGGAAACAAAATTAAGAAGTTAGCGAAGATACCTCTGGAGATCTGGGGCTTGCTTTCATGAGTCCTAAATTGACAGCTAATGCATAGCTTTCTGCAGTGGCTCTTCTGAGCAAGCTGCAGCTGGCTGAGATGTGGTCACAAAAGAAGCTGCATCACTTATGAAGATTTATTTCAGATTTCATTAACAAATAATTTCTGAGCTTCACAGTAACAAGGTTACTTACAAAGCAGATGTCTTAGTAATGTGAAACTCCATTACTGAGACTTTTCTAAACCTTCCTGATATTTGGAGAAGGCTGGAAGCAATCAGGGACCTAAACAATGTTTTCAGATTCTATGGGATACTTAATCTTGATATTGATGTGCAATCACTGCTTTGAGGGAGACCAGGCGGGGGCCCTGGACAGATTGTTGTTCTTTGATTTAGGTCGTCATGTCTCTCACCTTCACTGCACGCAAGGCGGGTGCTGTTTTTGCTGCCTGGACCACGGGACGGGCTCTGCGTTCCGTGCCCGTGCAGGAATGAGAAGGACCCGTGTCCCACGTGTATTTCCAGAGGGGGTCTGCCACCACGAGCCTCGGACTCGGGCTGTAACAGCCTAGGATATGTCAGTTAACATCCTCAGCAAGTACAGCTGAAGGCAAGAAGAGAAACAGAAAGATAATACTCTCTTTACCAATCACCAGCTTTTGTTTACTTTTTTGTGTTTTATAAATGTCAGCTTTTTTTAAACTCTTTTGTATTCATTGGGTTTTTTTGTGCGGTGATATCAGTGTTAGATTTAAATGAAAATGTCTTCTGAATAAATTACTGTGAATGCTCTGCATTCAACAGGAACAAAATTAAGCTTAACTAACAAAACAATTTAAAAATGCTTTTCTTGTGCTTTTTTTAATGAATTCCATCTTCTTGCCAAATGCACCTTAGCACAACTGAGTAAAAACTCCTGCATTTTATTTATCAAATGATTAACTTTTCCTTTTCTACCAGAAAGCAAAACTTGTGTAGATGGGTGTGAAGCTATGAAATTAGTTAAATAAATGTGTTTAGGCACAATATATGTGTTTGCTTAGCAAAAGGCGCTGATCTCAATGCAACAATGTACATGCTTAATTCTTGTTGTTTGGTAACAGCACTGTAGAAAATACAAATGCAAACCAAAGATGAAAATCAATGAACAGAAGCTAATGCTTGCCTTAAATCAGTTGTTCATGACTGCGCATCTCTTGTGAAATGGGCAAAAACTCAGGTGTTTCACTTATGCCTTGATTTCTTAGTTTTAATAGCGCCGGTTGGAAAACCGCAATATTCTTAGTAAGGTTTTGCATAACATTAATAACAAAAGGAAAAACCTTAATGCCTGCTTAATAGCCTTTGCCCAGGAATTCAATTACTGTCTATTGCCAATCTGTTGGCAGCATTAATAATTGCACGCTGGGCACTTCCATAATTTATCATAATGATTTCTGTTATGTGTTACAGAAGATTCCTCCCCCCCAACAATGCGTAAATACAAAAAAGGATAAAATAATTGAGATTGAAACAGGGTGTAAATTCTGATACTAAGGATTGTGTACTCAGAGGAAATGGGGTTGGTTTCATGATGGAGTTTTAATTTAGATTTTGTTCTGGTGATATAGTCCCTTCCCATGGTACATTACTTTGCATCTGACAAAGTACCAGCTCCCTGGGTCCCTCATTACAGCTGCAGTCTCATTGATGTTTTTGTTCCTTTTTTAATGTTTAGAAATGAGAGCAAGGCATGAGATTCTGACTCCCTAAGTTAGGAACATCCGAAGGCAAATCTTGTAGGGCTTTATGCTGTAAATTTCAGGACTTGTTATATCACTAATTTCTCTATCTGTGTTTGTAACATTAATCTGTCAAGGGTGGTTTAGGATGAATTGGGTATTATTGAGGAGTGAGTGGAAGGACATAGGAAGGACATAGACCTGTGGGCCATTAAGGACACCAAGTAGGGAATATGTATTTACTGAAGTTTTTTTCCTTAGATGACGTCATTTAGTAGAGCGCCTGTTTTTCTTTTCTTTATTGAGTTGCTGGTTGCTTGGGGAGGGTTTGAATTACTGGTTGTTGACAATGACACATCTGTTTCCAAATGATTCTATGTGAAACTTCATTTTAATGTACCTAGAAGGTAAGTAATAGGAATCTGGTGGTTTTTTTTTTTTTTTTAAAAAAAAAACCTAAACAAAACAACAATCCCTCCCGCCCAAAACAGCCCACAAAACCCACCATGAAACCCTCCAAGCAAATACATTTTTCATTTCAGAGAATCTCCAGGTATGCTTCTGCTTCACGGCTATTGAATTATGAGCCAAGTAACTGCTTTAAAAGTGCATGGGAGCACTGGAGAAGAGTTTTAAGTTGGGAATTTACCATCGGTAATGGAAACAGCAGAGAAGATATAGGGAGAAAGGAGATAGATGACTAAGCTTGAATAGGTCTAGCTGGGAGCAAGCATCTACAGCTTTGATTTGTGATAATATGTTGTCTGGGAAACCTGATTCTGCATTTTTCTCAAAGTAGTGACAACATGGTAACCCTGAAAACGCAACGTGATCTTGGTCAGTCTGCTGTCCGGTTTGCCTCTCATTATAAATTGCACTTCAAGTGCTTTTCAAGGAGGTATTTTGTTGTTAGGGTTTTTTGGTGGTGTGTTTTTGTGTTTTTTTTTTTACCATCTCTCCTTAAAGCAGAGTTTTCTTGAAAGCAGAGCTTTCATTTCCCAGCTTTTCATTTATATTGAAATAAATAAATACCTAAATGCTCTCTGGGTTGTGCAGGGAAGCCGTTGTAGCGGATCTGCAGCATGCAAATCATAATCAAATCATGGCCAGATTGCCTTACGACCCTGAAAGATTTATTGCCCTCTGGGCCCCAAAAGTTCCCAGCCTGCTGGGGAGCTGGAAATTCCTATCTTGACACCTGTACTTGTGCTGGACCTGGCAGGGGATGACACTGTCACCTGCTCCATCTGCATCTATCTTTCTTTGAATCAAAACTGAGAAGAACCAAAATGTCATTTAAAGGCCTTATGGTCCTGAAAGCATGATGTGGACTTATATGATTTTAGACAAAGGGTCCAACAAAGCAGAAGAGTGTGGGGGTCTTCCTGCCAGGTAAAGTTTTATGAAATAGGCTGGACAAATGTTAGACCTAATGAGGTTACGAAATCATCTACCGGGCAACTTGAGCAGCTGATAGAAAGTGAAAATATTTTTCTTGCTGTTTTCATTGTTCTTAGCACATAGGCTCCTCTTAAATAGTAAAGAATGAGGCTTTGTTTTCCTGTAGTTAGAGAGCATGGAGTACTCCTGTTCCAGCTCGGTTGTTCGTCATAAAAATACAACAACAAATTTAATAACCGTGTAGTTTTTGAAGGGAGAGAGTTTTTGCTTCTGTTGCAAATGCTTTCATCCCTTTTTGCCTAAATTAAAACATGGGACTAGAGTTAATGGACTTCTTCTTGTCCCTAGCAAATTACCTTTAATTTTGACAGTTAAATAGAAATTATGGAATAAAATAATAGGTTGTTCCAAGCAATCCATAAAGGTATGGCACCACTTAATCTGCTGCCAAGCCCCTGCAGAATTGCAGCAAGCAACAATATTCCTGTCCTGTATACCCTAAATTAGGCTCTGATTCTGCATTCAAGTGTCAGCAAACTTTAGACAGAAGAATGGGGGAAGTCAGGTTGAATTAGGATGCGCGTAAGAATTCAATATAATCTCATATACTAGGTGGGTGAAAAATCATCTTTCACTGCCATCTGCTTGAGCATATTGGTCGTCTGTCTGTAAAACATGAGCTTGTCTCAGCTGACTTAGCTGATTCCAGATCCTTGAGATGGTCAGCTGTACAGCCACTGAGCAGTTCAGTTTGGCTGCTTTTTGTCTTTGAAATACTAGTCTTTGCTGCCTATGAAGATATTTTCCTGTGAATCATGTTCATAGATCAAACAAGGTAGGATGTTGACATAGCTCTTGGCAGAGCCATTCATCTACTCATGTGATGTTCCACTTCGCTAAATTAATTTCCTTTCCAGTTTTCAGAGTTGTTAAGCGTTGTGTAAGCAAATGTTTTAAACAACTTGTAAGAACTTCCTCAGTGTGTCTTGTAATATTGTTATTCTGGTTTGCAAGGGTCATGAGAGACATATTCATTCACTTTATTTCTCTGACTTTAGCCTAACAGGGGGACAAAAAGACCCCGTGATGAAGAGGAAGAAGAAATCAAAGCACGTCGGAAACAAGCTAGTGCACGAGAGCACAGTCGTCACAGGGAAGAGGAGTCTGTTGTGCTGGAAGAAACTGATGATGAGAAGAAGAAACTTCTTCAGATAATTGAGAGGGATGGAGAAGAGGAAGAGGAGGAAGTAAATCACTGTGCCTGTGGGAAGCAGGAGGCACTGGGAAATAAGCAAACACTAAATCACTTCTCTGTGATTTGATGGTCTTACCATGTAGATCATGAGAGTAATGTGATTTTCACATGCCTCATATGGCTTAAGGTTATGGTTTTATTTTCCTGCCCTGTGGGAATTCATTAATTTCAAACAGGGCTTCTCAAAGATATCCTTTGAAGGTTTAAAGGGGTGGGGGGCAAAAGGGAGGGGGAAGGGAAATGTTTCAAGCCTAATCTGTTTTAGGCTGGGATACCCAAATCACCTTCTAAAATATGTTTTGAGGAAATAGTCTCTGTGTTCTAAGCGGTTTCTTGATGCTGTTGTTCTCATCAGTACTCCCAGCCATGCGGCTTCTCTTGCTCTCCCCCTCTTTGTAGCTGTGCAGCAGCAGGAAATAAACAAACATTCTTCTATACCAGAAAGGGCTTGGGTCAGAGGAGGGGGGTAGCAGCTGTCAAGGGTAAATGATTTCAAGCCTTGGAGACAGAAATCCAATGCAGCATTGGCCTTTCTGCCAAGGGCCATGGAAAAGATCACTTATAAATGTGACACATGGATTGGTATAAATCTAGAAGATATTTGCTTCCTGCTGCCTGTGTCCTGTTTTATGAAAAAACAAGTGATATTCACCACTGCAGAATCATGTAGGTTTGTAAAGTATCATTGTCCTCTGTATACAGCATTCGTCTCTGAATCTCCCTCATAGTTTTGATGTTGAGCTATTGACATTAGAATTGTTGCTGATAATGCAGGATTTCTCTAGCATTTGAGCTCCGATGAGGATGAATGGGTATAGCCAAAAGTCCTCTTGTCTGTCTAGTGTCTTGTGGATTCCTGCAGTGTACAGGTCCCTCATCTTTGTCCAGTGGAGTTCTCCCATCCAGGCGTTTTAAGGGGTTTCTTTAGAACCAAAATCTCTTGTTTATTATCTTGGAATGCAGTTAATGTAAGTGCCATCAAAATGCGCTTTGTAGCAGGAAATTTGCTGGAAGGTAATCTGTAGGACACTAATACTGAATGCAAATTAAATACAAGATACAAAGCTGATCTTAATGGAGATATTGTAGTAATATATATTAGAGAAAGCAAAGAATCAAATAAAATAGAGGGAAGCAGCATCCGCATGTGTGACAGTGTCTTTGTGGACTGAAATGCCATTGCAGGAGGAATATGGTTTGAGCACTGTAGTATTGATTACCTGAAAGGGATGGTGACATGAGTGGAATGGTGCTAAGACAGATTGGGTCTGAGAATGTAGGAAATCCAATAATAATGGAAGACTTGGACTGGTGTTGTTATTTTAATGGAGTTTGCTGTGTGAGTTTTTTGGCAACTTTCTGCAGTGAGACTTTCGGGGGCTGCTGTTTGTTCCTGAAGGGTCTGGGCCCAGTGGCGGTCTCACTGTGTCGCTGTACTCTTACGCGTTTTGGTGGGTAATTGTTCCAACCATCCCAATGCTAAACTCTGTTTTCTGCCTGTTCCGATTTGGTTAGGAGGAACCTTTGGATGAAAGTTCAGTGAAGAAGATGATTCTCACCTTTGAGAAGAGATCTTACAAAAACCAGGAGCTGCGGATCAAGTTTCCTGACAATCCAGAGAAGTAAGATTATGCTCAGCCCCTCTCTGCTCTTTTTTCCTTTAATTTTAGATTTTAGCCCTAAATCAATTTCTTGAACATACAGACATTTCAGTTACATAAGGCCGATGTAACAGCAGTTATTGCCACGTAGTTCTTCTAAACTGTATTTGAAACTAACTTTGTTAATTAAAAATGGCATTATTGAGACTCTGGTGGTGTCTGGTATATGGCCGGCAGCATGAAAAGAATAATTAGCAATGAAGGGAAAAGTTCTAGTTTATTAAATTCTTGCTGTTGTTAACATGATAGATTGTGAAAACCTGGAGTTTCAGATGTTTTTATTTTGGGAGTGCACAAATGCAATGAGGTTTCGTTAGTTTCGGTTTAGATTTCTAAGTAAGTGGCTTGGTTCTCAAAAGTGAGCACTAACGAGCCTTCCCAACACCAGTCACCTTGGCAGTTGGCATTGGAGGGTCATCAGCCACGCTGCAGCTCTCTCGTTTTTCAGGAGGCTCCTCCTTTGCGCTGTGTCCGAGCAGTGGTCTCTTCCTTACCGACAGGCGGGTGGTAGGTGTTCGGGGGGTGGGCTGAAAGATTGAGATCCTGGACTGGTGAGTTTTGCTTCCCAAATAATGAAGGATCTCATGCCGTCGTTTTGTGTGAAGGTGGTGTGCTTGCATATGCAGCCAGCGAAGAAAATAATTTCATACTATGGAGTTTTCAGATGCCATGGTGAGCAAAAACGGCTGGATGGGGTCTGCAAGGCAGACTTTGTGTGTGTGTTTCCGCACCTGCAGTTCTAGTGAGCCTCTTCCTCCTTTCATGGAGTTCTGTTATTCATGTTAAATGAATTTCTTCCTACACTTGAGTGCCATTATTTTTTTGTCCAGTTTGCTCTTCTTTCCCTTACCCAAATTCTTTTTATGGACTTTACTTCAGACTAATACAACCCACATACTAATATGTTGTAGCTAGAGAGGGTGCATTGCTCTGGAGAATTTATTGTATATGCAGGAGCTTTTTTCATATGTAGCTACATAATTTTGATTTTTTAAAATTTTTTTTTAAGTTCTAGAACTGATTTGCAGAATCGGAACAAATCTACTTATTTACTCTATGTAAATTACGTAGTAGGAAGGCTTATCCTACTACGTAATTAAACTTCAAGGGGCAGGCATGGAACAGGATGAGGCACAGACTCCCTGTGGGAGTTCTGGGCTCAGTGATGTTGATGTGACCACAGAGGATCAGAAATGCTGGGGCCATGTGCAGCTGGGGTGACAAGTCCTGCCTGGTGTCTCCTGGAGGGTGGTGGTCTGTTTTTTTGTAAAGGGCTGTGCGTTGAGCGCAGCTGGTGTGCTTTTTGCCTTTTTATTAACAGTTTTTATCTTGCCTCAGGTTCATGGAGTCCGAACTGGATTTAAATGACATCATTCAGGAAATGCATGTGATTGCGACGATGCCTGACCTGTATCACCTGCTGGTGGAGCTGAACGCTGTGCAGTCTCTCCTTGGGCTGCTGGGACACGACAACACAGATATCCTTCAGTTGTTAAAGCAGCTCTCATGTGAGAGGCTTTCTACAGGCTTTTCTGTAATCTCTTATGTCCTGCTTTCACAGGCTTCTGTGTATGTTTTTCTCTTCTTTCCCATCACACTGAATTTATGTCTTTTTTTTTTTTTTTCTCCCCTAAAGTGAAAGCCTTCTTCATTCAAGTAATATTGATTCTGAATTTTTTCAGTGCTGTTATTCTCCTTTCTTGTTTTATGGACCTTTCATCTAGGATTGAGTGGCTGCATTCAAGTATTAACAGATGAACAATACAGGAAAAGCTAAAGCATGGGCTTAGTAGCGTATAGCCTTGAACTGTGTGGAACCTATCTGGAATAGTCCCTTGTAAAAATGAAACCGATTTACCCCTTTTGTTGAGAGCTGAGCTGTCACGCTTTCAGCTGTTTGCCATGAAATAGCTTACCACAGTGCTACACCTTAGTTTGTGAATGTGATAAATTCTCCATGTATCCGTGCCTTTAATTTGCTGTGCTCAAAGCTTGAGGTTGCGGGTAGCCCCTCTGGTTACATAAATATCCAGAGACATTTCCATGCTCAGTTAGTTCTTGTGTCACTGAACCTGATCCCTACATGCACCTGTCTTGTGTTCCTCTAAAGATCTGAGGACATCTCAGAGGGAGTTTCCTGTTTTTACTGTTCAAGATTTTGGTCGTTTTGAACAAAAACGGTGTCATTTTTTGAATATCCTGGTGCCTTGATGCTTATCTGTCAGCTGATAAATAGAACTATGTCTGGCTTACCATTGTGCAGCCTTTAAAAGCAGAGCTGAGCCTGCATTGCTTGCAAAATATTCTACAGTAGATTAAGCTGAAAAACTGACGTGATTTGAGAGATTGTGTGTCTCTGTCCTGACAAACATTAGAGAACGGAGGGAGCAGTGAAGCCCAGTGGAAAGGGCACTGGACTTAGACTTGTGACTACAACAGGCTTTTCTTTTTTCCTTTTTATTGATTCATGACCTTAGGAAAGTAATTTTTTCTTTACTTCCTTTCTTTAGGTGTAAAGAAGTAGACATTTACCAGCTTTTCTGAGGTGTTTTGAAATATGGAACGTTAAAAGGACAGTTAAGTGCTAAATCTCGTGGTCCAATGCACAGATCTTGGTTTTCTCTTTTAGCGCTTTTCCTTGTAGTAATGTATATTAAGAATTCATAATTCTTAATTTGAAGTGGGTGCAGTGATCAGAAGATAAAACATAAATACTTTATTGCATACTAGTTTATATTAGAAAGCACTGCTTACATGTTTGGGTATTTTGACTTGGATCTAGCTGAACCTCAGTGCGGTAGAATGCTGGTCCCTGTAGAACAGAAACACCACAGCTTTCCTTATCTCTGATCTGTAATGCAAATTACTCTCAAGTAAATGTTTGTTAGCAATTTACTGTTATACAGTGGGAAACACCTACCATGCATAACCAATTTCGTGGCTACCATAGTTTCATTGCTTATTTTCTTGCCAGGCACCACAGGCTTTTTGTGTACTATGTGCGTGGCATTAAAAGCTTATGCTGAATTTCTCATTCACCAGGAAAATATAAACTATGGGGATTTTGACTGGGATAGCAGAGCTGATTCATAGCTGGAGTGCGCAGGAATACAGCTTGCTTTGTCCTTTCAGCCATGAAAAGCTGTGTCCTAGGGTCACTGCTGCTGTCAAGGACTTGTCAGTATCTCCACTGTGAACTCTCTTTAATTGGTTTGCAACTTGCCTGTCAGTTAGTTTATGGGTAGAAATTTGGCCTGTGAATTGCAATTTTGGGAAAAATATATTTCATGTTATAAAACTGCTGAAGTGTTTTCAGATCTGTTGGAATCAGGACACAGGCTGTAGTAATGCCTCTTCACTGTGCTGCTGCTTACATACAGACTAGAAACACCGTTAAAGTGAAGCATCTAAACATAAAGCTAAATTGATACAACTCAAGTTTTCGAATGCCTTTTTGGTAAAACAAATGGAAGAAGATTTCAAAAAATGAATTCTTCAAGGACAGAACTAAACAAATGGCTCTTCAGATGTGATTTAAATGTAGGGCCTTGAGGGACTAATGCAGGGAGACAAAAGCAATGTCCAGGGGGAGCAAATAATCTGCTGAATGATTCATGCAGTTTTACACAAAACATGTGAATGAAAGATGATCACCAACGAGATTTTATTAACGAAAGACAGGGAAGCTTCCAGTGAGGTTTTGCTTTTCTATCTCCTAAATTTTACAGGATGACTGATACTGCTGTCCTTCCACTGGAAGCCTCGACAGAAGCTTCTTAGGAATGCCCTGCAAGATGAACTCCTCTGACTGCTGGAGTTCTTTGCTGTGCACTCTCAGAAAAATCTGTCTCAGTTGCCTTTATAGCACCCAGTAGGTAGCAGTAGTCTTCAGTTGGTTCCTCCCTTAGGTTTCCCTTCTGTGGGTTGATCAAACTCCATTCCCTCAGTCTTTCCTCACACATCATGTGCC
The DNA here is from genome assembly GCA_013398295.1 of Chionis minor. NCBI lineage: Eukaryota > Metazoa > Chordata > Aves > Charadriiformes > Chionidae > Chionis > Chionis minor. Next base: position 1,400,699 of record VZSF01006565.1, read on the forward strand.
AGCCCCTGACCATCTCAGTGGTCCTCCACTCTTCCGAGTCCAGTATGTCAAGGTCTCTTTTACTGGGAGAGCCCACAACTGAAAAACATACTCTCCATGTTGCCTCATGAGTGCCAAGCAGCAGGTGAGAATCCCTTCTCTTGGCCTGATGGTTTCGCTCTTGCTAATGCAGTGCAGTCTGTGTTTAGTGGCACGCTGCTGACCCACTTTCAACTTGTCCACCAGAACTTCCACATTCTCTTCTGCAGACCTTACCTCTCCAGTCAGCTCCAGTGCGTGGGCTTATTCCCTCCCAGGTGGAGGACTTTGTATTTGTTGCACTTCACAAGGTTCTTACTGGCCTGTTCCTCCAGTTTTTCTTAATTAATAGTTGATTCCTTGCAGAATAAATGTAAGGCAGATTATCGTCTCTTAACTTGCTCATTGAGTCGTGTTCCAACTTGCTTTTAAAAATTGTACTCTGGCACCTTTGACCATGTTTTTGTATAAGCCCAAGTGACTTCCCAGAGAGGAGTAACCACCCTTCTGTGTGGTTCCTGATGGCAGTTGCAACTGGAAGTGACATCCACCCGTCAAGAAAATGTGCAGATAGCTTTGGCTTGGTTAAGGAGTGCTGTAGAGGATAAAGAAGAGTAGTAGTCTTACTGATACACATCTTCTGCAGCGCTTAGACATAGATTAACTTGGGACTGGGACAGGCAGCTTGATTACAGTCTTTCCTCAGACTAGGTAAGTCACGACTGAAACCTTGCTAAGAAAAGATATATGAAAATACTTTTCCTGCTGCTGCTTGTATGTCTGAGCAAATGCACAAATAGGAGAACTGGGAGGCTGGATTGTTAGCCTGTGCATTTTAAAGAGATTCATCACAAAGTTGTTATATAGGACATGCAGAAAACTGCATATCCTGTTTTACCCCAGTGGGACTTGGGCAAGATTGATCAGCGTGTCTGAGAGAATAGGAAAGTGGGTCTAATGAGGTGGAATACGTCTCGTTGTACAAGAGAGCTGTGTAGCAGTCAGGGGAACCATGTGTTATGCAGCCCAGAGTTAATGAGTGAAAATTGGGCTGGCAGAAGCTATGCCGTTCCTGCGAGGTCTGCGGTTAGAGGAGCATGCTGTCCTAATTGGGCCAGGCAGAAGGGGGTGATCGCTCCTGCTTCCTGCAGTAGCCTTGTTAGGTGCGTGCCGTATCAGGTTAGCAGGGGTATCACTGAGAGCAGACTACCCAAATCAGATTACCGTAACTCATTTCTCTTTGCTTGTATTCAATCTTGACAATGCAAGATGGTGCCTCGTTAAACCAACTCTAGCAATTTTGATTTGAAAAAACCAAAAAAATAAGTATTATCAAGAAACAGTAAAATTGCCTGATACAGTTATCATACAATCACATTTGTTTTTATCATTCCTAATTGTTAGGATTCCCTCATCTTGGCGCTTATGAGGACTGGCTGCTGAAGGGGTCTCTGTGCTCTTGGCTCTGGTGTTCCTGTGCCCCGCTGTTGTAATGTGTTAGCAGTTCTTTTGGATTGTGTCATGAGCACACTGGCCTAAGAGCAATCTGCTTTTGATATTAAATGTGTCTGCCTCTGTATTGGTTGTCCTTAACACCTAGCACATGTTTCCATAGCTGTGGTAGACTTGCTTCAAGAACTGACTGATATAGATACTCTCCATGAGAGTGAAGAAGGAGCTGAAGTCCTCATAGACGCACTAGTAAGTAGTAGACTCCAGATTATTTTAATACCTGAAGGATATCTGCCTTATACAGCACAGCAGCGAATACTCTGAACTGATACACTCTCTGCAGCGGTGGTTATCCGTATTGCTGACACCACCATGGAGTTAGCCAGGTCAGCAGCCTGCTGTCTTGTAGTTGAAGTGCTGTATTGAGGACCACGATGGCTGTTTTTCAATGGAATGCCAGAGTTTGGGGAGTAGATTCTTCTTGCACCTTGTCTACCACTTCTTTTTTGGAAGGAACACGAATTTTTCTTAACAAAAGGGTACATATTTTTCTTAACAAGCAGTAAAAGCATGAAAGTTTTTGTGTAACCGAACTAATGCATTTTAAGGGTGGACGAGGGTTTAGAGGTAATGATGCTTTTTGACGCAGAGATTAAACAACCACAAAAAATGATCTATGTGCAGTGAAAGATGCATTGTTTGGTCTTAAGTGCTCCCTGCCTGCTTAACTCTTGCCTGCATCTTGGCCTCCGTGGTAGTGGACTTCCCCTTTTCCTGGTGTTTGCGCTAGATGCCTCCTGTGCCTCAGCTGTGGGAGGAGGATGCTGAACCACGCAGAAGCCTTCCAGAGAACCAATGCCCAGCAAAATTTGAGAACTTCAAACTGGAAGAGGGCAGATTTAGATTAGATATTGGGAAGAAATTTTTCGCTATGAGGGTGGTGAGCCCCTGGCCCAGGTTGCCCAGAGAAGCTGTGGCTGCCCCATCCCTGGAGAGGTGTTCAAGGCCAGGTTGGATGAGGCTTGGAGCAACCAGGTCTAGTGGGAGGTGTCCCTGCCCATGGCAGGGGGGTTGGAACTAGATGATCTTTAAGGTCCCTTCAAACCTAAACCATTCTATAATTCTATGATTTACATGTCTGTCCTACCTTTGGGCGGCTTCTGCTAGTGAATTGCTGCGTTTGTGAATCACTGTGGCTGTGTCTTGTTCTGTAACTATTATGTTGAAATTGAAAGATGGGGAATTACAAGTTTTCTTTTGTTCGCTTTGTTTGGCTGCTCTGTTTCCTCCTGCAATCCTTCTTGTCCAGTCACTATAATGTTACCTTCCAAAGGTTAATGACAGTGGCCCGGAGCCGAGTTCCTCCAGCTGCCCTCTGGGCTGTTCTTAATTACTCTGCCTTTTGGAAAGATTGCTGGATGAATGAAGTGGTAGAAAGGAACTGCTAGAGAGAAGATGTTTTCTATAAAATGTGCAGAGAGGTAGTACATCAAGCAATGTTCTTTCTCTGTTTTCCTTGTCACCAGCCCACTGATCATAGCCAAGTTTTCGATGTTTTGTTGTCCTCTTTGAAAGAAACAAGTCAGGCATATCTTGAGAGAAATGTTTAAATATCTGCTTTTTAGATTACTTTTGTGTGGTTTTGGTTTTGTTTTTTTTTTTGAGAAAGCAGGTGTCATGTAGGGTGTCTGTGAAGATTGTTGCACAACCTTCCACAGCAGCTGATACATTTATTTTTTCCACGTGCTCACTGGGCCCGAAGCTAGTTAACAGTGTTTGAATTGGGAATGTTATTTTGTTTAGCTTTTCCAAGCTTATGTCCACAATGGAAAGTTAGCCAAAGTCGAGCTGGACTCTGTCCAATTGCAGCTTTAGAAGCATGCTTCTTCTGTTAGCTTTTTGATTAGGAGGCTCCACCTGCAGATGTGGGTTCCTGCGCCTGCTGTTGATTTGTCTGGCTTTCCTTAGCTTGCTACAGTCAGGTTGGTTCATTCCTCTTGCTAGGATTTAAATGCAAGGCTGCAACTGGTGGTAATCGAGCTTTTGGATTTGAATCTGCGTGTGTGAGCATTGTTCCTTCAGCTTTTTGTTCCTATGAAGGTGGGAGATAGAACAAATGTAGGCAGACCAGCAGTGAGCAGTTGAAAGTGTAGCTGCTTGCAGAGCTGACAGCTAGTCCATCCGTGGTGGTTTGCAGCACCTCACACAAGAATTCTGAGGGATTATAAATCAATCAGGCTGGTTCAGGAAATAAGACTGTGACAAGGTGCATGTTTTCCTCCAGATGTTTTTCTGTTTAATCTGAAACACAAAAGTTGTTTAATTAATTAGGGCAAACATAGTGGCAGATTTACTTGGTGATTCCTTTGCTTCCTCTGAGATTTTAAAGCAAGATTGTTAATGTCTTCTGATCATGTGTGGCAGGATGTTTCAGCAGGGCTTATTGATTTTTATTATTTATTAACCCCCTGTTCTTTCTCCTTTATCTTCCTTTCTTCAGTCATCTTTCTCCTCTTTTTCTCTTTCCCATGACCCCGGTGATTTAGGTGGAGGGCCAGGTCGTGGCCTTGTTGGTCCAGAATTTAGAGCGCCTGGATGAGAGTGTGAAAGAGGAAGCTGATGGTGTCCACAACACGCTGGGTAAGTGGCTGTTGCGCAGCCTCTCGCTTCTTCCTGTATTTTGTACAAAGGGAGACGTGGGTTATCCTTCCCCTTCCTTTCCTCCCTACCTCCTTTCCCCTTGAACCGCCAACACTGGGGTAGAGGACCTAGTGCAGCGTTTGTTCAAGCACAGCTTTAACTCACGTAAAGCCGAGTCCCTTGAGCCAGCGTTTGTGACGTGGCTGCTGGTGAGGTGTCTCTTCCCAGAGCAGTTGTGTAGGGAGGTGCTGGTCCATGGATGAAATTGTGCACTGCACCAGAAGGAGTGCTCCCCTGCCTCTGTGTTTACTATGTACTTAGCTGTGAGCTCTACTTAGTCCCTTATGAGGGCTGTTTATGTCTTACCAATATATTTAACTTTCAGGTAGTAAACATTTGTATTTCACGGAAGTACATCGTTACCTCTCTGCTCCCCAGTCTTTGCACAACACAGTAATTGCTTTGCGGAGTGGTGTTGTTATTAGCATTTAGACCATCATCTGCTCCTTTCAGTCATTTGGGATTGTAATCTCAATGGAAAGGCTGGAAACATGAGGTTTGGAATTTTTACTGCCGCTGTTGTTGTTAGCTTAGTTTTGTGGAGTGAGAATTGCTGCTGGAGTAAAGGGAAGGTATCTTAGGCTTCATCCAGCAGGAGCTGGTGTCACACTGAGGACGGAGTGTGTGTGCAATGTAAAAAATGAGAGAGTATCACAGACCTGAGTTTAAGTCTCACTCAAAAAAAGGTAGTTTTGCGAATAACGTGTAGCTTTGAGAGGAGCAGTGCAGCCCTAGGAAGGACCTGGCAAAGCCGTGTTGATACAAGCCTGAGCTGAACTGCAGGTGGGGAAAACTGGCTGTTTTCTGTGTCTTTCTTCTCAGCAATCGTTGAGAACATGGCAGAGTTCCGACCAGAGATGTGCACAGAAGCTGCGCAGCAGGGCCTCATGCAGTGGTTGCTCAAGAGGCTGAAGGTGAGCTTGTTTTCCTGTTGTCATTTGGGAGATATCACAACAAAAACTCACAGACCACTGGTCTGGAAGCTGGTGTGCTTAAGATGGTGTTTGGCACAATATTAAAGGCCCAAGGCTAATTGTTATTTGTTCTTTCTGTTTGTATAGGTTATCTTTGTGGTAAGCTCTAACTATTTCAAAACTTGCCTCAAACTGGGAATTTTTTCCCTTTTAACTTATAAATTAGAAAAATTAAGGGGTTGGCTTTATGTGTAAGAAGCTCTACACAATGTGATGCAAGTCTGTAAGTGGAAGTGCTCTCATTTTCGTAGTGTTTGTCTGAAGAGTATCTAATGTTGAGTCTTCTTTAATGTCTGTGGATTTTACTTGTTTTTCATGGCATTTGTTTTTGGTAACATCTCCCCGGTCCTGCTGTGAGAACTATGGTGTTTATTGCACAGTTGGTCCCTTCACAGCTCTGCAAAACAGCCATCAGGCTACAGCCACCTCTGTGGTTGTCCCCGAGAGCTGCGATACTGCTGTGTTCCTAGCTCAGGCGTCAGTAGTGCTAGAGCTTTGCCAGCATCCACCTTCCTTCGATGACTTAAAACATTGCTTAAAATAACACAGTTCTGTGTGTGTGTGTTGGAGAAGGCTAGTTAAGAACAAAAAATTAGAATTTGAGGTTTGTATCCTCTGTGGTTTTAGTTTAAATGGACATACTTTTGTCCTGTCTTTGTATTGTAAGCATCTTACAGCAAGAAGTGTCTTTTTTCTGTTCCTGTTATTCCTGTATGGTAGATTTCTGGTCCATGGCTAAGACCTGTAGGAATGTAAAAAGCTGATCAGTGAGTGGAGAAACTAATAAAGAGCATTTTATGCCTTTGCTTCCTACATCTCTAACACTATTTCTAGTTTCAAGTGATGTCTTTGCTTAACTGCTGCTTGTGGTGGCTTTTTCTTTGAACCCATCGTATTGCCTTTTGAATTCAAGATTACTTTTTGATATTCTTAGCCTCCTGTGGCAGAGGTACACAGTTTAACTCTGTCTTGTGTGAAAAGGTGCCTAAACATTCCCTGGAAAATATTGTAGGAAAGGAATTGATAGTTCAGCTCTCTTACAGAGCTAGTGAAGGAAATTTAGCAAACAGATTCTGTCTTTCTCCTAACCCTGTTAGTAAGGCATTAGCACTTCCAAATTCAAGTGTCTTTATGGTCAGAAGGGCTCTGAATCACAGAAATACTCTCTCAGCTTTGTAAGTTTGCAGATACCCCTGTGGCCCTCATGAACTTGTTAGCAGAAGTAACCTATAATTTCTCACTACAGGTAGTAACATAATTATATTCCTTAAAAAACAAAAAGTTAAGTTAATTTTATTCCAAGCAGGTGTGTACTGAGTGTAGGTCTGCTGCCTGCCTTGTAATTACTCTGGCAGCTGAAAAGACTTAGAAACTCGGGAAAGCAAAATAATCACAACTTGGATTCCCCTGCCTAGTGCCACAGAAAATTAATGTTAAAGGCCCTTGAACCTCGGTGCTGAATGCATCTTGCCTTTGCCTTGGCGTGTGTTACCTTTGGCTGGGTTTGGGGATGTGTCATCAGGCAGCGAGTGCTTTTTCTTGCTTACATGCTGTGATTGTGGGGAGCCGCACGCTAATGAACCCCTTGCCTCGGCACCTTCGCTGTTGGCAGCGCTTGATCTTGAATCTCTTGCCCTGACAGATGTGTTCAGGATTAAACCAGGATCTCAGCATCTGGGTAGAGCGTTGTGCTGCTGAAGAATGTCTACGGGATGAGTTTTAAAATCAAGCATCAGTAAAGACATCTGGCACACAGCACAGAGCATGAATTTGTGTTTTCTGACTACATTTCAGGTTGCGTAATTGTATTCTGACTGTCAGAACCACCTTGGAAAGCTCAGATGGAGAGCTTAATAGCTCAGTTCTCCAAACAAAAGCAGGGTTTGATGATGTTGTGTGCAATCCTGAGAGAAGAGAGCGTTATTTCCTAATGCTTGCCACAGAACAGCGGTTGGTACACACCGTGATGGGAGCCAGCAGAGTTGTACAGCACCGAGTGTCTCCCACCTTCCCCCTCCCATGCCACTGATTGCCTGGAAGTGTTATGTGGTTGCTATAAATGCCATCATTTACAGAGTGGTTTGGGTACGTTGGGAATGAAAAGCTTTACTTAATGTCAGTGCTTTGTGGCGTTTGGGATCTTCCTGCTTTTCACGTTTTTGTGTTGCTTGGTCCTTGGGTATTGTGACCTTTTCTTTGGTAGCAGGTTGGGATAATTGGCCCATGTGTAACCTTGCGCAGGCAGGTTCACTCAATCAAGCTGCAGGTAGTCGTGCATTTGGAGGGAAAAAAAATGTGGGTGACAAATGGTATGTTTTAAGCCTAGTACTTATTGCTTGCCTTTTTTTCCCTCTTGAACAGCGGAATACAAATAGCTGGTAACTGATGATTTTTAAAACTGTTTTATCTATTTTATGAATTCCTTCAGTAAACCAGTTTGAATTATTATCTGATTGGTTAATGTTTAGCATGTTTCTGTAGATGAAGCGGCTTTGGCAGCATGCAAAAACATTGGATCCAGTTCAGAATCCCACTTCAGCGATTTTTTTTTTTTTTCTTCCAATTCAGCATTTTGGTTTTGTTATGATTTTTTTTTTTTTAACATATGTGAGTTTGGAGGGAATATATGAAATGAACGTTACGTAACTGTGCAGGCTAAACCCATCTCATGTTCTTCTGGTTGTGACACTGAGATCCTCATACAAAACTCTGGCAGTTACTATTTAATGTTACTGTGGTGTATTTTCTGAAATTCTGGTTTTGGTGACAGGTGCAGACTTTCAGAATAGGGATAAGCCTTTGCACTCATATAACATCATGGAAAATTTATCACAGGAAAGAGATTTTGTGTTGCAAGCAACTGAAGACTGTTCTGAGGTGTTATGAGCCAACTTGGTCAAACCAACTGATGTAGGACAGCGTGAAGGATCAGAGATGAGTTTCTACACATGCGTGTGTGAGCACAGGCACACACCCCAACGCACCCCCCTGTCGCCCCTGAATCAGAGAGAATTATTACTATTTTGTCAGTGAGGCATACTGCAAAATTACCACTATTGTATTTTGGTTTGAGTGTTGCTCATATATTTGGCGATTTCATTAACGCATTCTTTAAATCAGTGAAACAGATTTCCGTGCCCTAATGAGTCTCTGTTCCTTCTTCACCGACAGGCTAAGATGCCTTTTGATGCCAACAAGCTGTACTGCAGTGAGGTGCTGGCTATTTTACTCCAGAATAACGACGGTGAGACATGCCTCTGGTATCTATATTCCGTTCGGGTAGGATCCAGGCTTCTTTCAGATCACAACAGCACTCTTCTGCCTTCGGCTTCCCTTTGCTTGCGCTCCCTCTCCCGCGCGTATACTCTCTCACATACGCATGCGCCCTCTCTGCAGCTTTTGTACTCTGTCAAGCCGTATTGATTTTGTTCGCTGATGTATCAGTGTTAGATGGCTGTAAAATCTGACAGTTAGCTTCATTTTTCTCTCTCTTTTCCCCCTTCCCCCCACCTCCGTCTAGACAACAGAGAATTGCTTGGGGAGCTGGATGGGATCGATGTGCTGCTTCAGCAGTTATCTGTGAGTAATTCACATACGCCCTCTCTACCGTCAGAAGACTCGCAGGCTGGGTGTGAGGAGGTGGAACAGATTCTGGGTGTAGCGCTGTCCTAGCAATCTGTAGATAACTGAGGCACAGCAGTACTTTATATTTAGTGGTGGCGTAGTCCCTGAATAACTTCCACGCAAGTGTATCATCCATAGTAAGTGAGGTTAATTTCTCTTTTACAGATGTTAACGTAGAGGTACGCAGAAGTTAGGTTATTTTATTGCAATTATATGGCAAGTTGGAGACAGACAGGGTTAGAATTTGGTTAGAATTTGCAGCATTCTGCACTCCAGGCACTGGACTGCGTTGTGCCGACGTTTGAGCCAGCTGAAGGTAGTGTGTTCTTAGCTGACATATTTCTTGAGGCAGTACTGGCAGAGGTTAGGGTGTGGCAGAGCAGACCCCTCAGGTGTGTGTTACGCCTGGGAGTTCTCTGGTAACAAGCTTGTCCGCATACTTCTGTGAATTGTGCAGTTGGTGAATTTGCCCTTCCCTTTGGAGGCCCTGAATTGTCTTCCTGCTGCACGCTTGTTGGTGCACAGTCAGGATAGCAAAAAGGGCAGCAGAGTTACAAGAGAGAATGCGTCAGTGACACGTATGGCTGCTGCTCTGATGACTGCAGCCTTACGCATATCAGATGCTGAAGGTGCGTGATATAAAATGTTCATGTATACTCTACTACAGTGTGGACCAACTTGAGCCCTCCATTTTGGGGTAATTCTGTTTTCTTTGTCATGCAGGTGTTCAAACGACACAACCCTAGTACAGCAGAGGAACAGGAAATGATGGAGAACCTGTTTGATTCCCTTTGCTCCTGCCTAATGCTCAGTTCCAATCGCGATCGCTTCCTGAAAGGCGAAGGTCTACAGCTGATGAATCTGATGCTTAGGTACCCAGATAACTTTTTGATTTTCTTGCCTGCTTTTGATGTACCAACACATATTCTGGCTAGAAATTTGTGGTTTTCTGTTTATAAAATTTCTGTGTTAGCGTATTTGTCTGTTTTCTGTTTCTTTTTTTTCCAGCGTGTAAGTTGAACCTTCTCAGATGTATAAGCTCCACTCTTTGTCTTTAGCTTTTTTTCATAAGAAATGGGGTTACTACAATAGCTGCTGGAAAGTAACAGTGCAGATCTGTGAGGCAGACACCCAGATGAGACAATGCCGTAGGTCAGTCTGCTAATCCTCTCAGGATTTAAAAGACCCCTATGAGGGTAAGAGAGACCCTTTGGATGTCTCTAGGGAAAATGTTTTTCCTTTTGTTCCGCAGTTCAGGCTTCACTGTGTTGTCTGGCCTCTAAGCTGTTGAATTTTTGTGGCTGTTGATACAAAAATTGCTTTTGTGAAATGGGCATAAGTATGCATTTCTTGCGACATGTTTTATCACACCGCGAATCTCCAGGGCTTCTCTGCCCTCGCTTCACTTTTACTTCCTAACCTGGTACTGAATTGTGTCTTCTGAGCTGACTGGCTTCCTCCAGAGCTCTGGACTGGGCACAGTGGGGCTCTGTCTGGCTCTCCCTGGTGTGCTAGGCTGCATGCGGCGGCTGGTTAGCAAACGCCAACAAGAAATGATGTATTCCTGCAGCGCATGGCTGGGTAATGTGCAGCAGCAGGGAACTGAATAAATAACCAAACGTGGATTATTCAAATAGGAACACTGGGTTTTCTTGAGGCTAATTAAAGAAAAGCTCCAAAACTAAGAACGAGAGGGAAGCCTCCCTCTGCCTTGAGTACTAAGCTGCTAAGCGAGTCTTGCAGAACTAATTACTTGGAGTTCTTGTGCCATGCGGGCGGGACTCAGTGTTTGGATTTTTAATAGGTTTTTTCCTCATTTTTGGACTGTACTGTTTACCAGTCTCTGTACCAGGACCCCAGCTGGAAAATTATGACAAATGGAAAATTTCTCCCTGGATGCATTCCCCCCGCCCCCCAGTAGTTGCAAAGGGGTTAGGAGGGACAAAGCATGACTTAACTGCCAGCAGCAGCTATGTCTAATGGAAGGAGTTTCCAAGACCTCAATCTTTTGATGCTTAGGAACGTAAGTTATTCCACAGTCTGAACGGGATTGGTAAAGTGACAATGGGAAAAAAAGTAACATATCATGGAATATTTTCTAGACTCTTACATCACTACTGTCCATAAGCATAGACTATACTGAGAGTTGATTATTTTATTTTTTTAAAAACCCTTCTAATCTAGTTCAGCTAAGTAGAAAAGTTGAAATTTTTCTTACCTGGCTGTTTGAGCAAATAATGTGAGTTGCTAGTTGACTGAGTCTTGTACCCAAAATGTCTCCCTTCTGGCCCTGACTTGTCCTGACTTGACAAATCTCATTTAGAGAGAACAGCACCTAGTTGGACAGAGAGAAAACTTCTTGCTTCTACTGATGTCTTCAGACTAGAGTTGAAAGCATTAAGCTGGTACTTTTATTGCTGATTCGTGGTTTTCTTCTTTTGAAGAGCTGCCAACCACTTTTCTTAGTATTCCACACTGTCCGTGTTGTTGACGTCATCCATGTTGTTGACATTCCTATACACAATTTTCTTTTTTGTCTTAATAATACTAATGAATGAAACTTCAGGATTCCGACACAGGTAATCAGGCATGTGACCTACAACATGAAATCATTGCATGCTTAAAGCTACTTCCATGCTTCAGACTGGCTGTCTGGATCAGAGCTGCAATGCTGTCCTGAAGCTTTTACTTTTGGTAGGTGCAATATTTCCTTATGGGTGTTCTAAGCTTGTTTCTGGTAGGCGTGACACAGACAAGATTGTATGTGTGTTATTTAAGGAGTTAAACTCAGATCTTCAGAAGTGCAGGAAGATGGCGGTGCTTAGCCCTGCTGTCTCTTGGCATCTCTTGAAAAACAGCTTTTTGGATTCTGTGTTTTTGGTGTTTTGTCAATAGTAAGTAGTACGAGAATGAATGACATTAGAGTCCAGTACTCTATGGAGGACATTAGAGATGTTTGAGGTAAACGCACTGGTTTGCGGCGATGAAAATTAGGGAATGGATGCTGGGAGAAGGTGGCTACTTCAGGAGGAGAAGCTTTGTGCGTGCTCAGCTGCTGCCATGAGAGGTTACTTCCTTTTGCACATTGTGGTGTGATTGAAGGTAGAAAGCTCTGCTGGACTTAGGGCTTTGCTGAGGAAACTAGAGCACGTTTCTGTAGCTTTCAAACCACCAAACAAGCCAAAGTGTCCAAGAACTGATGCTGCAAAGTTTTGGTGTTGTTTGCTTGTGGGTTTTTTACGTATTTCAATGCCCAGAAGATATTAAATGGCTATTAATTCTCTTAAACTCTGTTATCATTTGGAGTTCTCTTGGTGTATGCTTAAAAGCTGTTACAAGCATTCACTTTTTCTTTGTACTGCTTCGATAATGGCAGGCTAGCACTGCAAAGAGGGAGTGAACCTTGATAGCTGTTGTCTAGAGAGCTGCATGGGAGTATTACACTTCCGTCTCTTCTTGATACCTTCATGATAAACAACAAAGCATAGAAATGCTGTTCTCTCGTGATTGACCATCTCGCCCACAAACAGGACAGAATATTTTTCTCTCCTGTTGGTGTCCTCTGAAGATGGGGGGAGAGATCTGTTATTTTTTGTTTTTTCCTTTGAAGACGGTTAATCATTGTACCATAGTCTGTGCAGATGAAAGAACAAATAAGCAAAGTTGAAAGTTTATTGACATGATGTGAGATAGATAAGCTGTGTGAGAATAAAGATATCAGACTTGAATCTCCATTACTGTCTTAGAGAACATAGCATTCTGTATCTAGTGCTGCCCAATACAGCTAGCCAAGTGGTTCTGTTAATAATGGTCACGCACACGGATCTGCAGAGAAGTATAGCGTCTTTCAGCTGGGCATTTAACATGGTCAAGAGATTCCTATAGACAGTAATGAAAACAGGACTACTTTCTGCTATGCTGAGCTTAAACCAGCTGTTTTGTGTGAGCTTCTACTAGTTTCTGGGGAGGTAGTGGTTACACCTGAAAATGAGCGTGGTGTGGCTGATGCGCTTTACATCGTGTGTCCATCGCGCGCCATATCCTGGCCGTGGTGTGGTCTCGACTTGCATTGTTGAGGGGGACTTCCAGTTGGCCACGGGGAGTGGAGCTTGGCTGAGCAGGTGTGTGGGAGGTGAGCAGAGGGGTCTGGGAGAAGACCAGATTAAGAAGGACAGAGCCTGTAATAGCAGAGATGAAATAAGCAGTTTTGAAGTAGTGTGAGATCATGGGTATATATAATTATTTGATTTGCATCTCTGCAGCAACAATGGTTCATTTATTTTATGAATTGTCTTTATCAAAAATAAGACGATTTATCAAGTTGGTAGCCACTAGTGGAAAGTTTATAAATGTCACATAGAATTAAATTCAGTATTTTTTTTAGGTCAGGAAGCACTTTTTAGTACACAGTCCCTCAGCCTTACTTTGGTAACCTAAATGCAGTTTACCTTACAAAGCCAAAAGAGAGAAAAACAGGCTTGTAATGTCAGTTCCCTTGCACACGCTGACAGGAAGCTTATTGCTTTTGCTGTAAAATTGTGTTAAGGTTTGGAGGAGATGCAGCCACTTGGTTCCCAGGGGATGTGTCAAGAAGATCTCTGTTGCGTAGGAAAAATGACGTGTGGCTTTCCCCATTATTAACTGAAGGTGCGTGTGTATGCACAGACACAAATGCAGCAAAGGGAACTTACGGGAACGTGCATCACTTGGGCAACACGATCTTCTGTTCTGCGGCTATTCAGTGGCTTCTCTTGACCCTCAGAAAAAGCATTTGCAAAAACAAGGTGAAAATGGGCAACTGTGTACAGCTCCCCAAAGCTTGACTATAGCTATTTCAGGGTATAGTGTTTATGATTATTAAAATCCTTTTATGTTTTCTTGTCCTGCTGTTCCTAATGACCCTATGGAAACTCAGACTGTCTCTTTACTAAATCTTCTAGTTAATTAAACGGAACCATTTTATGCAGCACTTTTCCAAGAAATCTAGTATTCTGCTTTTGCTAATATTTTGGAAATTGAGAGATTGTGTAATACTGATGTAGAAAGTCCAAATAATGGACCTCTTAGCACCTCTTCTTTTTGAAATAATAAATGTACCAAAAGAGCCCTCTCAGATGTAAAGGTATTACAAGGAGAAAAACAACGGTTAGCAAATGAAGTTGTAGTTCAGAGTTCCCTGTGAAGACTGAGGTCACTCCCTATTTGGTGATACTCACGTATGCTTGTCTTTGAATTAGCGTTCAGCTAAAAGTTACCTCAATAAGCACAGATGAGACTAAGATAAACTGCTTGCCCTCCGGCAGAATAAATATTTCAAATAAAATCAACTCTAGACAGTCCAGTCAAGCAGCTATTGATCTCTAAAAGCCTGAACTTAAACCCAATGAATATTCCAGAGATCAACTCTGTGCAGCCTTCCTAAATGCTGATCAATATGCAATTACTTCCCCTGAAAACATTTCTTATATTGTCTGGCCTAAGAAGTACTTTATTTTTAGCTCCCTGTAGAGGGGAGGTGGGGGTGTTGAGCCACCTTCCTGCACTGCTCTTTGCTTGTGGGTAAAACTCGCGGCTGCACCAGATCCCAGCTGCATGTGGTGCTTTTAACAAATGCTTTGTGCCCATCGGAAGCACCCGCGGCTGCACTGGGCAAAGTAGATTTCTTTTAGGCTAGGATGTTAATATATGGGTTTTTTTAGTTTGCATGTTGTTAGGTGTTCACGTAGTTCCATCTTTAAAGGGAAGGCGTTTTCCACAGCTCTCTCGAGCTTGGGCTTCAAGAAGCTCTGGATGAGAAGACCCTGCTGATGGCCATGATGTCTGGCTGGCCAGCTGCTGGGCGGCTCAGGGTGTGCTGTTTGCCAGTGGGTGAGCTGCTCCTCACTGCAGCCTCCACGGGAGGTTGGATGGACTGTGTCTGTGGTTTTTTCTTCATAGATCCTTATTCCAGATCCACAATAATACCTGAGCACCTTACGGCAGTGCAGAGCAACCTGTGTGTGTGTCCAAGGAGAAATGTTCTCTTGTCATCGCTGCAGGGGCAGAGCACGGCTTGTTTCTGGGCGGATTTATTTTTATATGTACATGTAGCTATGTATTTGTTAAGGAACAAATTCTCTTAGAGAACAGAAAATCAGAGGAGGTTGCCATGTATTTGGTGGGGGCTTGTGACTGTCCTGCCCTGGGGGGAACCTGGCCTGGCCTTTGGTGACACTGAGGGCTCTCGTTCTTCAGCTCACGTTAGCTCCTGCTGATCTTTACCTGGTCTGTTGGTTTTATGGGCTGTATTTGTGACTGCTTTTTTAGTTTGTGTTTCACAAGATAGTTTAAATTTTCCCCCGGATGAATTATAAATTCCTCTTTCTGGTTTGAGACGTACAGAGCTTTTGGAGATCATTTTCAGACCACCGGTGTGAGTTACCGGCATCAGCATTCTGAACTAGCATTAAAATGGAACAGCCCAGAATCTAGCTGCTTCCTTCATAACTTCAAACTGTGCTTTCTGGAGACGAGGTTTTCTTCGTTATAGCTGATGACCAAGCTACACTTACCAAACTTACTCCTTTATTAAATTGAATTATTGCTGGATCTAAATCCTGATCATCTTGGTGTGACAGTATTTGCTTTGTGTACCCCAACCCAGTCTCCCCTGCCGTTTTGTGCTAGTATTTGTAAGGTGGTGATGAAATAACTTCTTTAATAGCCAAGAAATAAAAGAGGAAAATAAAACCATAAAATATATAAAATGAAATAAAAAGAAAATAGAAAATAAAAAGAAATAAAAGACATTAAAAAAGAAATAACCAAGATAATATTTTCAACCACAGTTTTGAAAAGAGAGCATTTTTGGTACAATGTTTTGGCTTCTTGAAGAAAATCTTGCTTAGAGCTTCTGCTCAGACTCTTCATACATTTCTTGTCACATTTGTTTCCCTGTTCATGCTGTTTCCTTGCAGTAGGGTGGTCCAAAGCTCCTTGTGTCCCTGAAAAGTTTTAACTTGCAGCTTTCTTTTCCCAGAGAGAAGAAGATTTCCCGCAGCAGTGCCCTGAAGGTACTGGACCACGCCATGATTGGACCAGAGGGCACAGACAACTGTCACAAGTTTGTTGACATTCTTGGTCTGAGGACCATCTTTCCACTCTTCATGAAATCACCCAAAAAGATAAAGAAAGTTGGAACAACTGAAAAAGAACACGAAGGTAGGCATGCTTCCAGATCCTTCTTATTGTCATGGAGGGGGTGAATGGAAGGCAGGGGTCTGAAAAGTACCTGCAACACGGAGGGAATGGCACATCACCAGTCTTCTCACGGCTCCTCCAGCAGCTTTCAGGTCCAGGCAGCCTTGTCACAGGCTAGCTGTTGATGACACACTTGCCCTGCTTGTTTTGGTATCAGCGATTCCTGGCGATTCCATTTCATGTGCTGTTAATAAGTTATTTTACTCCTGTAGGGTCTGTTGTTTGAAGCTCTGACTCTTTGATGCAAAACTCTTTTGAAAAGAGTAATGAGGCAACTACAAATGTCACCTCAAAAGCAGTGTTTTCGTGGCTCTAAGCACTGAAGTGTGACTCGATGAACATCAGCCATTGCAGAAATAAACTGCATGCTTTTCAAGTTGCCTTTTTTCCCTTTCTTTTTTTATTTTTTTTCCTCTCTCCTCTGGAAAACTGCTTTGACAGAAATCTGCTTTGGAGTAATACTGCAGGACCTTATGCTGAACTGAATCTAGGGTCAGTCCCTCCCGTGTCTGGTAACATTACCTTTTCCATTTTGTTAATAATTGACTATATCTTGGAAGAAACTTTAAATACTGCCAGTGATGCCTGAGGTTTTGCGCCAGTTCATTACTCATCTCAGTTCTATAAAGGGTGAAAGTTGTCAAAAGCTGAAGAGGTGTAAGTGGTTCTCAGGCTTGCCCAGTTTCCATCCTTAACTCTTGTAGCAAACCAAGGGAAAATGGATGGAAAGAGCAACAAAATGGGAGCTCTGAAGCTAAATACACTGGTTTGGTACTGGCCTTGTGACTCGGGTGTAACCAGATGTGCGGATGTTCTCCAACCGAAGGCAGGGAGGTGCTGCCTCCTGCAGACCTCGCCGGGTGCTGGGCTGAGGCGCTGCCTGAGGCTGAGCAGCCCCTTTCCCTGGAAGAGCTGCAGAGCTGGGAGCAGCTCGCTGGGCATCAGCTTGGCCTCGTCCTTCCTGAGGACAAGGTGGCGAGATAGAGGGGGGGCACATTCAGCAAGCGGCTGTTTTCTTCTTGAAAACTGTGCCAGTGGTGAGCGGGTAACAGTACACTTGTTCTAAAGCACCACCATTAAAAGATGAAAACTCTCTTATTAATGAAGATAGCGGCTTGGCGAGGCACGGTTAAGCTGCAGAGGTGAGCTCTGTGCCTTGGAGGTGGCGGGGCTGAGGTGGGACAGTGGGTTGAAGCAGGAATTGGCAGCACCGTGGGCTGTGTGTGCACGCGTGGTGGTGGCTGCTTTCCTAGCATGGGTAGAAAGAAGGAGCTTACCTGCAACCCAGCGCCGGCCCTAGTAACGATTCACACGCAGGCTGCCAATTCTGGCTGCCTTATCTGTCGTGTATTGTTTTGCTTGTCTCGGATAGATAATGGTGAAGAAGAAATTCTGGGGTTTATGTAATACAGTTGCAGAAAGTGCTGTTGCGCTTAGATGACGGATTTAGGGGATGTTTTGAAATCTTCATTTGCAGTATGAAAATAAGGTTGTTTAATTCTTCTTACTGAGAGAAAGCTCAAGCTACAATACGCGATTTTGAGTAGAGGGATCTGGGTCTGTAGCTTGTATCATTCTTTTTCAGTTTGGGAAAGTGAGTTAATCTCTGTCTCATCTGCTTCATCTTGAGACTGCAGATGACATCTGTGTGCAATCTTGGCTACTGTGAGGATTAGGTAGCAGTCTGGAAAGCCCTAAAGGGGTCAGTTGCTAACTCTTTCTGTGATGGGGAAAAAAGCAAATCTGCCCTCGGGGAAAATGGAGCGATCAGTGCAAACAGTCTTTGTATCGTACCTCCATCTCATTAATATTCAGAAGAAATGGAAGACATTAAGATGAGTCCAGAAATCAGTTTTATTAAAATAAACTCTCCCTAAAACACTGTGGTAGTAAGTCCAATTTTCTTTGTTTTGCATCACTGGGCAGGTGAGTTACTGAATTTCTAACGATGGGAGTTAATTGAGATGTTTAACAGGGTTCCCCTAGAGCCTGTCACAGCCATTGTCCTGACACATGTATAAGCAGCATAGTATATGTTTTTACTTGGCCAAATGTTGGACCAGCAATACAGTAATTACTTTGTGCTCGGGGGCACTGCTGGTTGATGGTTGGCTCCTGTGAGCCACTGGCTGTACAGGAATACTACAAAGGCTCCTTGGTGCCTACTAGTTTTAAAGGACGTCTAGCACGATTGAGAATCGATGCCCTTTGTGCTGTGCTGCTCCTAGGAATACACTTCTTTCTGCATATCTCTTTGTTTATTTATCAGAAAGAATGCTAGTATTCAGTCTTGTCATCTTTTCTTGTAAAAACTTTATCCTGTGTTCAAACTGTTTAAAAAAAAATAAATTAGAAATTAATTAGAATGATCCTTTTCTGCTAGGAGAGCATTCATGTATATGTCAAATGGAGGAACATATTCCTTTAAAGGATTAAGTAGAATGGCTTTGTAGCAGAGGCATCGATATTTATTGAAAAGCAGTTCTAAGGAGCTGTGCTGTGAACACATTCATTCTAATGCCATTGAGACTGTGTCGGGACAGACACTCGTGGTTATGCTGCAAAATATGAAATTCTTAATGGGCTATTAACCCTGGAGCCTGATTACATCTGCTTAAAGGACAATCCTGTTTAAATGCTTCAGCACTGGGTGAGGAACCAAACGGCTCTGCCAGAAGCATTTGTCCACCAAGACTCTACCTCCTCCGTTTGTCCTGGGCATCCCTTTGTCTGCAGCTGCAGAAGTGCCGCCAGGCTGCAGGTACGGCACCAGCTGGGGCGCGAGGATGCTTTAGCTGTAGTTAGCGACAGAGACACTCTTCTGATTGGGCATCTGGTGCTCCATCTTTAGAGCACAAAATCTTTCGTATGTGTCTGATGGTGGTAGGAAAATAATCCTCTTCTCTTTATTTTATAGTAATGTTGCTTTTTACATAGGAGATACTCCATAAAATAAACATTATTTTATTACCTTGAAGGCAATCTTCTGAATGCAACAAAATAATAAATACCCTAGTGAAAAAAATCTCGATGTGACTTGGTGAGCTTTTATTTATTACAGAAATTTATAATCCAAATTAAATTTGATAAAAATAACTTTTCTGTAACGTATTTCTCTCTTTTTTTAAAAGCTAGCGTAAAGGTGCCAGTACTGGTTAGCTACATTTTAAACACTATCAGTGTTTAAAAATTATTTTACTCTAGGGAGTCTGTAAACAATTTAAATCCAAACTGCACTATTTGTGCTTTACATACACTATGTAATTAGGAAAAAAGAAAAGAAAAATTTCTTAACCTTCTTTATGGATAATCTGAGCCTGAAGATTTGGCTGGTGGTGTCTAACTCACTGCACGTTATCTACACTTGAATTTTGCCAGACTTTGTACAGATCATGATATACTTCTGAGGTTATTATGTTTGGGAGAAGAATCTCATTTGAAGCAACTTCCCTTTTTCTGAGGCACTGAAGCAACTCAAAACAGAAATATTTTGCAGTTGAAGACAGAAATGGCTTAGAGTTTTCCTGTGTCTGTGGAGCCAAAATACTTGTGAATATCCAGGCAGGTTGTTAAGCCTTAAAGAGAAATAGTGCTGAGAAGAGCCCGGCTGCCTCATGGATTCAGTGAAGCTGAGCTGGAAGGAGAGAGGAGGCAGAGAGGCAAGTGTCTAGTGTGTGTGATTGCAGGGAATGAATGGGAATTTGGCTCTGGGTGGGTCTTGGCAGGAATACAGGGTAAGGTTTGAAATAATGATTCTGTATTGTGAATTTTGAAGTGTGGGGGATGCTGTATGGGTGAGTGTCTGTGTTCCAAAATCTCTTCTGTTGGAGAGCTGAGAGTTGGCATGGCTTCACTGTCCATAAAGGTGCAACGGCTCTTGAGACTGGACTTCCTGCAGCAACAGTTGAAGTGTTGGATGTGAACTTGGAATTCTTGAACAGTCTCAGTGAGCTAAAAATGGAGAAAACACAAATTCCTTCTGAATTAGAGTCTGTAGTGAAGCAATCATAACTTGCTTGATAGGCTGTATATTCTCCTGCTCTTTCTCAGGACAGTTATTTGCAGTCTAGTTTTGCTCACTTGGAGAGTCTAATGAACTATAAAAGGATGTTTGTCCAATTCATCTTCATTTAAATGCCTTCTCTTGACTTAGATGTCAGTTTTACTTAGGAATGCTTAATTTGATAACCTGAGAATTAGTTCAGCCAATTTCCAAATGAGAATTCCTGACACTGTGGTTTTTTGCCTGTTCGCCCTCTCACAATAAAGAAGCCTCTTTTGGAGATACTCAGCGATACACTTCCTTTAAAAAACAACAACAGCAAAACCCATTTCTTAGTAAATCTGCTCTTACTCCTTTATAACATACGCTGAAAGGCAGCGAAGCCCTTGGAATGAATACCTGCTGCACAACTAAGTTCCCTGGGCATGGAAAAATGAAAAGGCAGTAACAGACAAATGGCCTGATAAAGAATATCTGTATTAACAGCACAGCCATTAGAAAATATTTTTCATGTGGTGGTCTTCTGAAGTGAATGCTTAGGGAAGGCATCAGTCTGTTTTAAACAGACCTTTGTTAAGGCAATTTGTAATTTTACCATCAACCCTCCAGAATATGACAGGAATCTGCTTCTTGAATGAGCCATGATGCTAAGTACAGGGTTAAATTTATCTCAATTAACGTCGTCCTCTGTTAAAGAACATTGCAAAAATACACTTTCTCAGTTGACAGCAAGAATTTTGTTTTACATTCAGCATGGTGCTTGGGTTCCAGCTCAACAGGGTCATTGTGTGGAGTTTTTTTGACCTTTCCAGGCCCCACTTCACCGATCAGTAAAATCAGTATTTCTTACTGTTGTCAATATTTTAAGATAAGATTTTTCTTGGCAAAATATTTTGACATACTTGAGCGGGTTACTCTTTAAAAATACAGAGTGAATGCGTGTGACAGCAGATAAACTTATTAGATGCTACAGCTTTAGAATAGCGCTTCCCTGGTTCTACCTGTATTTCTCTAATGAACCAAAACGCCAGTGGTGTGCAGGAGTGGTTGGTCTTCCGTGACTTTACACACTACATTGCAAAACCTCTGTCTGAGTGTATTTTATAAGCGTCCCAAAGCTGTGCAGGGGAGAAACCAGGAGTCACCCCACGGCACTCCTTTTCTGCCGCGGAGATGGGCTGGGGCAGACACACGCCTGACCCTGGGGCGTTTTGGCAGTGTGACCTTGGCACTCGCTGTGAGCGTCCTCCTTCCCGGAGCCAGCGAGCTGCTGGTCCTTAGGATGTGCCAGGGGCTTCATTCAGGTTTCACAGCAAACAGACGTGAAGCTGCAGAGTTTTGTGCATGGGAAGGGTAGAAGTTTCTGAAAGAGATGGCTTTTTTTTTTCCCCCCTGGTACTTTCCTCCTCCTAATTGGAAACCACAGTTT
The DNA here is from genome assembly GCA_013398295.1 of Chionis minor. NCBI lineage: Eukaryota > Metazoa > Chordata > Aves > Charadriiformes > Chionidae > Chionis > Chionis minor. Next base: position 1,422,138 of record VZSF01006565.1, read on the forward strand.
ATCTTAAGAGTTCTTTACAAGACAGAAGGCTATTAAATGTATTCTACTGGGTTCACCAGAATACCCTGCTCATCCACCTAATGACTGCTGTCCCCCTGCACCCAGAAGCACACGCCTTCCCCTTTTTCCGGGAGGATGCTTGCCTCATCTGCGTCAGTATTGCAGGGGAGCGTGCTTGAGCTTCCTCCCCTGCTAGGCAGATGTCCGTTATAATGAAATGTAAAAAAAAAAAGGTGGGGGGAGAATAATAAAGGCAGAGGAGTGTAATGTTACGGCTTGATTTGACAGGACCTCCTGCTGTTGCAGCTGCCAGTGCCAGCCATGGAATAGATTAATCTGTATTCCAACACGCCGCAGCTGAAGTCAAGATCGATCTAATTAGGGTGTTTTAAACACTGCTTGCATTCTGAAGTCTTTGTGGCTGTCTGGAGAGGGAAAGGCTCCGGAGAGTCTGAGGTGGTCCTGGTCTAAGGAGGACTCTGGCTGGTGCAGCTGGACGGGCGCATGCAATGTGACCTGGCCTAGAACCAGGGATGTGGCTGGCGTGTCCCAGCGCAGCATCGGCATCGTGGAGAGTAGCGGTACGTGCAGGTGAACGAGATGATGGGGTGGAAAACAGGGTTATCTGCTAATAAGAAAGAAGTCTCTGTCTTCCCATGTCCATGAATTTGTGAGATTTTGTGATGTTTATATGAAAAAAAGTTGTTCTTGACGCGCACTAGCTGCCAGCTGGTAACTGTTACTCCTTTAAAGGAATCTTTGGTGGTGCTGAGCGTGGCTCATTTTGGTGTTTGTTTTTCAAAGGAAATACATTTAGTTGTTCTTAGAAATGGGAGCTAGGCAGTAACTTCTGCCTCTGGCCTTGTCTGTTATCCTTGAAAATGACTCTTTTTGTGCAGGTGATGTGGACTTTGGCTGAATGTTGGCACGATTATTTAGAAGTTCCCAAAATATGGGCGATGTGCAGCTTGTGGCCTCTGTCTGTCAGCTGAGATCAAAGCTGGGCAGCTGCAGGTTTTGCTTTCTGAGGACTCAGAATAGCACCAGCTACTAATTGTTTTCCGAAGAAGATCCAACCCAGAGCAAATATTGGGCTTATGGACTCATAAAATTTTGCATCTGTGAGATATATATTGGTGCAGTTCATGGGAAAATGGTGAGACCCCTACATCTATAGAAACTTTCAGTCCCAGGTTAACCCCTGCTACTTGTGTAAATGCTTTAATTCATGGAATAATGGATTCATCCAGTTATCCCATAACATTTCTCTTACCCCAGGGTTTATCCTGATCATGGCCGGTGTCCTTGCACATAGATGTTGGTGTGTATTAGGCTAGGAGTTGCATTAGGGTGTAATTATGATTTTGGGGGAGGGAGGGACATGGGGGAAGGGACATGAAACACACCAGTGTGTTTTTTCAGGAAGCTGATCAAGAAAAAGGCTTAGATAGTCCGGAAATATTTCGGTATGATATTTTTTGAACATTTTGACCAGGCAAGTAGATGTTTCCTGGATTTTCTGGAGTGATATGTTGAAAGAATAACCTCATTCTTAAAAAACCTGTGTCAGCTTCTTTAGACTTCTCAGTAGTTTTAAAGATTTTATTGATAAAATGGGAAAGTATCTGCATATGAGCACCAAAGCAAAAATGATGGCTAAAATACATTTCCTAGTAAAGGAATATTGAATAAAAGCAAGGAAGATATATCATTGGTGAGGATATTACTACTAAAATACTGTGTCAACACTTCTAAATGCTTCCAAAAAAAAAAGTAAGTTTGGGAAAAAATAGCATGAAATACAAAATGCTGGCTTCTTTCTAAAATAGTAGAGCATCTGTTGGGATGTATTTAAAAGAAGAAGTCTTTGTTTTGTTGTATTTTTTTCACCTTAAGAAAATAGGAGCTTGCAAGGACTTTGGAGGCTTTTACAGTATTTTTTTTCATGTAAACGCTTAATTTGGTGTCGTTTTTTGTGGAATAACTGTTTCTCTGTGGCGAGAGCATGCACTGACATACCCAGAGCCATCCTTCACCCTCGTGTTATCCTGTCGAGATGACAGAGCAGCCGCACGGTGCTGGCCACCCGATAAACCTGTTATCTCCCCTGCTCCTCCTGCCAGCAGCTCTCCCAATCTCTTTGGTACATGAAAAATTGACACCACCTCAGGCAGAAATCTGTTTCTAAGGAAGCTACATTTATAAGTAGCTAATGAAATGGGAGGTGTGCGTGCGCCTGTACAGCCTCTCCTGTTTGCTGCCCTTACATGGTATGCAGATAATCTGTGCTGCAGAGAGGGCAGGCACAACCTGGACTTCGCCTTTCCGCGGAAGCGTAGGCTGGCAGTTAGTGCAGAAGCTCCCTGCAAACACGTCGCTGTTGCTAGTTCTTTGTACGCTGGTGCAATCGATCAAGGCTTCTTGTGGCTCCGGGCTAGGCAGCCCTGTGGAAATGCATGTTAAAATGGTTTGACAGCAATAAGATGATGATCCCTTTCCTCTGCCCATTGTATTTTCCTCTCTGAAAATAACAAATTTTGACACTCCTTTTCTACCCACCACTGTGGGTGAGGAAATGTTTATGGCCATTATTTTTCATCAGCCTTAATCAGCAAGATGAAAGTGAGGGCATCTTGGAGAAGTTATAGTTTTGTGAATACATTGAGATGTCTAAAACATAAGGTCTGTGCTTAATGCAGACCTGTAGGCAGGAAGCAATACCAAATGATTTGGCAAGGGAGAGAAACTCATGCCTCTCTCATTTGCTTTGCGCCTTTGTGCTTGCTTTTATTTTCCCATATTAAAACCATATACTCTTTGATATTGCCAACATCATTTCTCCTGTTGGCGTACATTTTGCAAGTGATTTGCATCTCTGCATCTCCTGTGGTACTGGGGGTGCAGAAGTGTGGCGTGTTGCTGCACTGCTTCCCTTTCGCAAGGAAAGGGAGGCGGACACCTTCCCTGGGCTCCTTCCCTCACCTCGCACGGGCTCAAAAAGAGCCAAAGGTTGTAACCTGAGAGTTCGCCTCAAAATGTTTCAAACCCAGTATGAATTTGTATGTATATTGTATATAAATTGCACATAAAACTGATGAATCCTTCTGAAGAAACAAGGACACAGAGAAGCACCTGCTGATGTACTTCACAGAAGTCTAGTACAGCCAAATATTAATGGTTAAAGAAGCGTAAGAAGCCCTATGTGAAAAAGTGTGCTTCTGGAGAAGATGATGTTTCTTTCTGTCCCTCAAGGAGCAAAGAGCCTCAAGGCCCCATCTGAAATGCTGTGTTTTTGACCACTGCTGGAGCCCGGTGCTTTGCAGCAGCTGGCTGCAATGAGGCAGCGCACTGCACTGGTGAGGGGCGGCGTACGGGGGCTGTGCTGGGATGTGTGCTCAGGTGGAGCTTCTGAGAGGGCTCCAAGGCACGGGAGCAGCAAGGTCACATGGCCCTTCGGTACCTCCTTTGGTGGTCACCCGCCGAGGGACATCTGTGTTCCTGGAGAAGAAGTCCTCAGAGCGGGGTCCTGCTCCTCAGGAGACCAGCGCTGCTGTGGGTTTGAGGCACTTGGCTCAGTCACCTTTGAGAGTGAAGCTGTGGCTGGACATAAACACAGATGTTGTCTCTTGTGAGCTTGCAATGTTGACTTTTTACTTGGTTCCAAGGTTTGTGCTGTAAAATATGACCTCCAAGTGCAATTGAGAAGACTGTGGAATACGTTTATTTGATTGTTTCTGGTTTGTTGTGGCACATTCATATTCAATCCATGGGTTTTTCTGTAAATAAAAGTGGTTTGTTTGAGGATTTTTTTCCTCTAGCTAATTCCAGTTAAGTCTCTGCAGGAACTGCGCGCTGGCACAGTTACTTCTTTCTCAAGCTTTCCTGTTTCTGTAACCATCCCTGGTTTGGCAAACTAAGGGTCATTTGGGTGACAGTGTTGGTTTTGGCCAGGATTCCTTTTAGCCCCATGGAAGGAGGCATGTGCTGTGCCTTCAGTTGTGATGGAGGGTGCCAAAAAGAGTGTGTGCTGCCCGGGGAGGTAAACTGGAGCAGAATTTGTGCTTTACGTAAGGTGCTTTTTTCGGGTCACCAAGGAAAAGCAGGATGAGCGTAGCAGGAGTAGTGCAGCAGAGCCAGAGAAGACCTCGCTAGCTGGGCTGCAGTGGGCGAGGAGCGGTCTGTGCTCCCTGCAAACACAGCTTGCTGCTCTCGCCGCTGCTCACTGGTGGTGGGAAGGAACCAGGGTTCCGCTTATCAATGGCTACACGCCGGAGTGCTAGTAGTATATTTAATGGCATGTTACAGAGAAAATAAGCTCCTGTTCCTGATCTCAGCATGCAATTTTCATTTTGTATTTCCAGAACATGTCTGTTCCATCCTGGCCTCCCTTCTGCGAAACCTGAGAGGGCAGCAGAGGACACGGTTACTGAATAAATTCACAGAGAATGACAGTGAGAAGGTGAGTGCTGAATATGTGTCTGCAGTCTCTGGGCTACCAGGCTGGGAGGATACTTGGTAACGGCAGGGTGCCTGTGTACACTCGCTAAGTTACTGAAAAGCCATTATTGTACCTGCCTGTACTTGTACTCTCACACGCCTTCGTTCTCTCATTCATGTTGTTACCTACAAACTGGAGAACTGGAAATGTCTTTAGTGCTTGATCTCCCACATCATAAGTGCTCTTATTTTCTGGTGCTCTTGCACACGGTAGTAGCGATTCTCAGTCCTGTGTCTCTCTGCTGAAACCGGATCACGTGCCACGTGTTGTGTGGTATTACATTGTGCTGGCTCTGTGAGACCAGGGCAGTGTAGAAAGGTGCCATTTTTTTTCTAGTGAAGGTCTTTCGCAGAGAGATTAGGAACTGGTATAGTACACATTGAACATTCCCCATTCCTATCCTAGAATGTGTCACTTTAGTGGTGTTTACTCTGGGAAATTCTTTCCAAATATTTACATGGTGGTACATAGATCAAACAGCTGTGAAACAGAAACAGCAGCTTTTGCAAACCAGTAATGCCTAAGGGATTTGTAAATTCCGCCACTGGGGAAATACTGGTTCCTTAGTATTCCTCATTAGTGTGTCTTAAAGGTGTTTTTCATAACCTGTTCTACCAATTGCAGAAAATTTCCCATTAGTAGATAGGCTTTCAGTTCCCTAATGCAGTTCAGAGGAGAGCAGGAGAGCCGTAACACGTCTGATACATTTAAATTAAGCTTGGCTGCATACAACATAGACGGAAAAATCCGCTGAAGAAATGAGGAGAACTAGAGAACCAGAGCACAGTAGAGCGAGAGAGCTAGGGACATGTGTCTATTTGCTGCCTTTTAGCTGGAGCTGACGAGAGCGTATCGTGATGTGGGATTACATTCAAATGCCTGCAGACTCAATCCGACCAACACTTGTACCGTCCTTCTGTAATGTATTCCTTCCTGTGAGTGACAGAATTCCCTGTTACTTTGTGAAGACTGCAGCTGGGAGGAAAAAACATAGCATGAAGGATTAAAGATGATTGCATTGTTCTTTTTTCTTGCTTAGGTCTCTCTCTTCTGCCCTTGCAGGTTGATAGGCTGATGGAGCTGTATTTTAAGTACCTGGATGCAATGCAGGCAGCTGATAAGAAGATTGATGGAGAGAAACATGTATGTATTGCTTAAGTTTTGCCAGCTCTTGTCTACAATACCTCTGCACAGGCATGTCGTCTGCACAGAGCTTCTGGTTCAGCCAGGTCACTCTTCTGAGCTGTGCCCTTATACCTGTGCTGTTACCTCTTAATTCTTAATGCCCTGCTCCCCAGCTTCCAGTTAACCTCAGGTAAAATAGGCTGAGAACATCTCTACAGCAAGTGCTTCTGACCCTTTCTTAGAGTGAATTTTACTAGGAGGGTCTAAGTCTGTGCTTCAATTTCCCTTCACTTTTACTTGGCTGCAGTCTTGCTTGGTTTGGCAGATGGAGAGTAAGTGAAATGCAGAGAGACAATTACATGATAATGTGCGAGGCCTCCTACCCTGGTCTTTAGAGTTCTGATCAGCTGCGAGAAAGCGTCTATTTTGATTAGTTAGATGAGGCTGCAGCCAAAGGCTGGTGTGCTCCCTGCACACCAGCAGTGAATCGTTTGGAATGACATGAGCCTTGGTACCACACAGTACTTTCTTGGAACTGAAGCTGGAACAGACTTTTTGAAAGAGAATGAGCTGTTGGAGTCAGGAAGCAGCTTGCAGAGCTGTTAGCGAGCTTGGCCAGCTTCCCACAAGATTATCTGTATCAGCGCTGAAGAGGGTGTGAGATTGATTAGCACTGACGGAGAGTAATCACTGCAGCCACTGTCCCCACACGCGGGCAAGCTCAGTGTGCCACGGGCTGCAGCCCCCCGCCAGGCTCTGACAAACAGCTGTCTGCCCACAGCCAAGGCTGCTTCTCTGGGCACTGGCAAACTTTCTGAGGGCATCGGAGCTCAGCAGCGCTGCTGCTGCTCAAAAAGGCACGGGGGTGAGTGATGAATGGAGTTGCTTTTGCTGCCAGCATTCACGCTCCATATGGACAGCTGCAGCTTCACAAATGAACGGTGGCCTGAAGAAAAACAGCCTTTACCCTTTCCAGCTATCCCTCCACGCTCCATTCATCCGTCTCTGAACAGAGCAAGAAATTATTTATTCTTTATATTTCAGTGTTGGTGTGTGGGTTTTAGAACTCAAAAACCAGAATGGATTTTTCTGGCTGAAGTCTTGCAGTGTATTATTGGCAGCTGCTATACAGAGCCCTTAAGTGCAACGTGCAGAACTAGTGTACGTACCCTTTATCCAAAAAGATCCCAAACCATCCAGCAAATGTTAACACCTGTAGCAAGCAGCCAGTACAAAGCCAGGGTGAAGGGATTTGTGAAGAAGCTTATGTAGAATCTCTTTAATTAATAACATTAACCCATTCACATTTACTGATGCGCAAGAGAAGAGAAACCATAAGAACCTCAGGTTTTCCTCTTGTATCCAGAAGACCACTATGCTTTTGCCTGACTGCAGGGCTTTGTAAGCTGGAATAGCTGGAATAAATGGGTCTCAATTCTTCGCTCCTTTTAGAGCTAATAATAGGATTTAGCAGAAATATCTCATGTGCAATATATGGGGTACAACATATATGAAATACGATGTTGAAGTTCGCTCCTAGCTTGGAACACTCTTGGAATTATCGTTTGTTTTGTGACGTCCTCAGATGGTCAGTGCGACATGGTCTCCTGAGCTCTGAAGTGGCTCAAGTGGTTTCCCCACACAGAAGTAGGCAAAACCCATCATTTTGTGTGTGTCAAATCACGGCATTGTCTGGCTGTGACAGGATTTATGCAGCACTTTAATGTTTCTAGTTGTGGCACACGAATCACTCAAGTGGCTGGTATGAACACTCAGTCCTTTAGAAACTGTGCTATGTCACTTGAGGGCTTTTTACCTTTCCCTTGCAGTAGAGAGCATAGTACCCCAAAGATCTGGTATACAGATCCTCACCTTTCTCCCTGCCCCAGAGAAGAATGATACCTGGTGAGATATTACAGGTTCAGCCTGTACTGATGAGAACGATATCCATGTCTGATGGACTGAGTGTCCTGGTGTAAGTCTTGCATTACAAGAAGTGAAAACCTGATTATACAAGAAATGACTGAGCATATCATACCTGATGTTTTATCTTTAGTGGTGCAACTGGCATAAGAAGCTCCTGCTCTTGCAGTTCTCTTCCTTTTTCTTTCTTTTGGCTTGGCTTATTTTAGTGATCTGGTTTATAGCCCAGCTCTTCAGCCTGTGGTGGTGAAGGTGTGGGAATAGTTGAGGGTAGAAGGGAGAGGAGGAATTTCTGAAGCCAGCTGTTTCTGCGTAAGAACAGTTGTAATGAAAATGCACCCTTGATCCCCTTGATCTGAACAATGAAACAGGATAAGGTCCAATGAGTCCCTTCTCAGTGTTACCCACTTGTTTGCTTCACAGTATCACAGAATGTTAAGGGTTGGCAGGGACCTCTAGAGATCACCTGGTCCAACCCCCCTGCTAGAGCAGGTCCACCTACAGTAGGTTGCACAGGATGGCATCCAGGCAGGTTTGGAATGTCTCCAGTGTTGGGAGACAACACGACCTCTCTGGGCAGCCTGTTCCAGTGCTCTGCCACCCTCAAAGTAAAGAAGTTCCTCCTCATGTTGAGATGGAACTTCCTGTATTGGAGTTTATCCCCATTGCCCCTTGTCCTGTCACTGGGTACCACTAAAAAAAGCCTGGCCCCCTCCTCCTGGCAGCCTCCCTTTAAGTATTTGTAAGCATTTATGAGATCTTCCCTCAGCCTTCTCTTCTCTAGACTAAAAAGACCCAACTCCCTCAGCCTTTCCTCATAAGAAGGATGCTCCAGCCCCCTCATCATCTTTGTGGCCCTTTGCTGCACCCTCTCCAGCAGTTCCCTGTCCTTCTTAAACTGGGGATTTGTGGAATCTATTCAGAAGGGATCAGAGATGATAACTTAACGTTTAACCTAATTGCCAGGTGAAGCCCAGGAGCAAAGTCCACATGAGTGTTTGCCTCCAACACCTGATGCCTGTCTCGGTACTTTTCTCAGAGTTAACGAAACCTAGAAAATATCTTGTCCCCCTTTCAAAATCTTTAATTCTTTCTGTAGAAATTAGGGCAAAATCCTATGGCTTTTAACTCCCTTTAAAATGAGGTATAATTACAGGCAGCAGCAATACCCTTAGTGATCTCTAAAGATGGCAGGAAAAGACAGGAGATGGTTTAATATTTTTATAGTTCCACAGAAAATTATGCTCAGCAGGTTTATTCGATAAAATATTCTCGCCAGACACTTTGCACTATAATGACTTACAAATTACATGCTAATTGTGCTACAGTTAAGTCATTCCATCCTTGAAAGGGAGAGGTGGAACTCCTAGCATGAGGGCAGATTTGGATAACTGAAATAGGAATTTGTGTTAGCCCAACATTTCAGTTTGGTTTAGAAAGACCAAATTGCCTGGAGTTGTACCGAGGGCAGGATGCAGCGTCCTGGCAGGGGCTGTGTTAGTGCAAGTGAAAAGAACACAACCGTGTTCACGGGAGGGTGTGCACTTTCTGGAGCATGACTGAATCGCGCTGTCTGTACTGCGAGCTTTTCCAGCAAGAGGCCAGCAAGCTGAGGTAAGCTTTGGAGTCTCTTGCTGAGTCTGGTGGTGGGTCTTTTTGGATGACCACCTTAACATGGTTCCCATTTCTTGCCACTGAAGTTGAGCTCAGGCTTTTGCAGGAGCTGCTGCTGTGTTTGTCCTGACTTGGAAGCGATATTATGCTTTGTAGCAATTGCAATGATCTTTTCAGCTCTCACAGATTGGTGCCTCAATTCACAGAAATTCAAGCGTGTTTCCGCTTGTAAGGCAGAAATGAAGAAAGTCCTTCCCACAGCAGAGGGCTCTGATGGTTTCTTATGTAGTTCTGAGAGGTTCTTGGTCACCTTGGTGTGACCTGCATGTCTGCCTGCTCTCCTGGCAGCAGCAGAGTCCATGCCTGGCTAGGGCTCACTCCTCACTGTTCTGTGTTTCAGGGAAAACGGTGATCAGTCTGCTGAAGAGACCATGTGGTCTGCAGCCTCTGCATTTGAAAGAGGCTCCTGGGGAAATTGTTGTCACAGCTAAGATCTGAAAGCAGATGGTCCTGGGCACACCTTGTTATGATGGTCTGACTTCACCCGAGGCTTCTGCTTGCTCCTCTCCTGTTCCAAGTTTCGGTCCCTGTCTCCTGCGTGTCCTTTTTGACCAAGGGCTTAGCAAAGACCTTGAGTTTAGCTGTCTGCCTGTGCGCTGAAAACAGCTCCTGAGCATGGCTCGCATCACTTGCCCGCCCCAGTAATACAGACAGAAAGTGGTAAGGGGAGAGGATCTGACTGGTGTAGGAGACAAGCTATGGTAGTTGTTCCTGTGCGCGACCGTTTGGAGCCTTCTCATATCTGATGACCTGGAGTGGCCTCGCTATCCCATCCAGTGAGGAAGCACGACAGGGATCCTGGTGGCATTCTTTGTTCTTGGTCGGCACCCATCTCTTCTGCTCTGCCTAGCCTCGCTGTGTGTGGTGGGCAAGGTGAATGGTAGGTGAGGAAGGAGGAGGATGCGGAGAATCTTTTGGGTCCCACTCCAGTGATTACGCGGAGCAGATGCGATCTTTTGTGTAGCATTGGCAGATCCATTGTACCTTTAGGTTTTGAGTCTGTACTTGACACCTCGAGGCCTGTCAGTCCTGCCTCATTAGTGTGAGAGAAGCTCATTTTAGCTTCACAGAAGCCCATCTTACTGCTGTCTTCTCCCATCAGCAAGGGGCATCTCAGTACATATTGTTGGCAGATTAGAAATGGCATCTGAGTGCTCATTTGGAGGTTAGTGACTTGACAGCTTTGAAAGAGAGACAAAGTGGAAAGGTGGCTATTTGGTACTGTACTGGGAGGCAAATTAGCATTTAAAGGGTGGTTGTGGTTTAAAAAAAAAAAAAAAGACTGTGAAAAGGCACCTTAAAACTGTACTTGTCTTCTAATTCATATCTGCTTAATTTACTGGCACAAAATAATCTTGCTTCTCTGTCGAGAGGGGCTGTTACAACTGCTGCCTTCTCTGTGTAATCAAGACAGCAGTTGCCTGGATTCGGCTCCTGTGATCGCCGTGCTTGGATGAGAATACAGAACAGACATAGTCTTTGTTCCCTGCTCTGGAGATTCAAAATCCTGGCCTGTTGATGTTTTCTGTTCAGGAATTTAGCCCTGTTGAGAAGAGTAGCCAATAAGCCTGTGCGCAGTGAGGAGAATAAGCACTAGTTTTGAGAATGAGTGCCTTGTCGTCTGTCTGGAATGGGGTTTTTGGACATTTCAGTCAATATTCTGATCTCTTGGTAGCCAGACTCAGTATTGCATAGCTTTAGAGGCTGGATTTGATCAGATTTGTGCAATTTGGTACAGATGTAGGGTGAAGAAAGTCACTCCTTGCACAAAATTGGATTTTTCTTTTCAGTGGCAAGAGCTTACATGCAAGTTTTGCCCAGTCATGCCTGTGTCCATGATTTTGAGAACCTCGAGTAAATGACAGTTGTGTAAATGCCGGAGTCTACAGGGTCTGATGCTAAAGCATCCTGGAGTGTAGCCAAAGCAGATGACTTCATGGCATTGGTAACTAGGCATTGTTTTTTAAACTTAACTTGTTCTTTCATTGGCAAGCTAGGTTTCTAGGAGGAGTGGAAAAGTATTTTATTACTTCTGCTTTCCTCTCTTGCTTTCGGGAGGCAATGGGAAACATCTGTACTTCTAAGTCACTTATTCAGATTTCTGTATGGTGAGCATCCATTGCGCTCCCTCCAGTGAGAGTTGCACAGGGTTCATTTTCCTTCTTGTACCTAAAAGACTGTCTGCAATTAGATGCGAGGACTTGGCTTGACGGAACAAGAAAATTTGGTAGCCTACATCATCTTTAGTGCTGGTGACCTTGTGTGTGTTTTCCTGGAGCAGGTGCAGCCCGAGGAAACACTTCTTGCTGAGCGTTACAGGTACAGTGCTCTCACTGCTGATGGCTCTAATGAGAAAATATTGCTCCGCTGGTGTGTGCCCACCTGCCAGCCGGCTGCATAATAAATCACACAAGCTGCAGCGAGCTAGCAGGGTCTGACAAGCTGCTTCCTTTATTTAAGAACAAAACCAAAAAACAACCCCCAAAATGCAAAAGGTCACACATGACATCAGTTATTTTTGCCTGTCGGTCTCCATGAAAATGGATGGCAGGCTCAGCTGGTGGACGTGGCCGGCCTTTCTCGGGAGGAAACTGAGTGTATTGCTGGGATGCTTTTGCCAGTGTTTTGGAGAAGGTGCTCTGAAGATGAATGGAATGGCCTCTTGCCTTCTGCCTTTGGCCTCCGTTTGGGCAGGTCTCGCTAGTGAAACAGTGTATGTGCAGAGGGAGAACAAACTGTCGGCATTCCCAGAGAAGCCGGTGGTCTTCTGCTCACAGAGCCCAGCTGGGGTTTGGCCCTGGTAGGATCCCTAACAAATGAAGCTGGAAGAGCAAGTCTGGGCATGGTAAAGCTGTACTTGCACAGAATTTTCAGACCTGTTTTCTCATTCATCAGTCGATAATGAAGTTGGAAGCCTGATAGGTCTTTGAGTCTGCTGGAGTCATGTTCTGCACTGCTTAACAGCACCCTCAAACGGCCAGTAAAAGAGCAGGTTTTTTGTTCCATTTTGACAAAGAACTTATAAATAATAGATACATGGTTTGTTCCATATTCACAATCTCTAATCGCTCAATTTAGAAATGTAGTTCATATGTTTAAATTAAAATTTTAATTTGCAGATGGACACACTTCACAACCAGTGAAGGCTGAATCTTGTTCAAAAGTGAATGAAATGTTTCATGAACTTAAATGAATTATTAAAAGAAGTACTTCTTTGGTGAGAAATGTATGGATGTTAATGTTTTAGGGAACAAAGTGTTTCTTAAAAACAGCAAATATCACCAACGTTTTGCCACTACTAATGGGAAGTACTTTGAGAAACAGTCATCACACCTTTTCTTTGTGTTGCTTTACAGGACATGGTGCGTCGGGGAGAGATAATAGACGATGACATGGAAGACGAATTTTATCTCCGCCGCCTGGATGCCGGTCTCTTTGTTCTACAGCTCATTTGTTACATCATGGCAGAGATCTGTAATGCCAATGTTCCCCAGGTAAAGCTATATACAAGGTTGGCAGATCACTTGCGTTTCCGTGATAGAAACAAGCTTAAATCCTTGCAAATACTGTCTTGTTGAATAATCTCCTCTTAAATTCCCTTTTTTATTTGGAGGAAACCTCATGCTTATTGCACGTGTATCCTTACAGCTTCATCATGTCATAGCAGTTAGGAAGGCATTAGTGGGTACAGAAGCTGATCACTGTCACTGTGTTTACAATCTGCCATGAGCGAGGTCGCAGTTTGAAATGCAAAGGCCCCATTTATGCCAGTGCTGAGAGCAGTGGAAAGGGACATTCTCTCAGAAGGTCTCACAAAGGCACAGACTACAGCAGGTGACTTTTCTTGATCCCTGCAAATTACTGCATCTCTGCTGGCATAAATACATTGGGGTTTGTGAATATGTTGTGTAGTTAATTGTACCTGTGCTACATGCCTTCCCGAATGGTTCTGAGTATTTGCTCTGGGACTATGGACTAACAAGGCTGAGTTGGGTTTTGTGGTGCTCAGTGTTGCCTGCTCTTCCCTCAATGAAAGTGGAGAAAAAGGGGTTGTGCATGGATTTGTGTTGTACTGGGTATGACTTTCTTCTTTTTCCTGTCCCCAATGAGATTCGTCAGAGAGTTCATCAGATCCTGAACATGAGAGGCAGCTCCATTAAAATTGTGCGACACATCCTAAAGGGTAAGTTGAGATATTCCTAGGCATGTGTCTCCCAGCTTGGTCATCGCTTTCTAGGATGAGCATTCACATGTAATTCTCCTTGACTTCTTGAGCATCTTCAGGCAGGAGTTGAGTAGTGTTCTGAGATCTGGGTAGGGCTGGCATCACCCTAAGAGGCATGCTTTGCCTTGGAGTTAGGACACTTGCTGTTGTCTGCTGTCATGGAACAGCATGTCACTTCTTGCTGCCATCAGCTACAGACTGGCTGGAACTCACTGCTGACATTAAGCCTAGAGTAAATATTTCAGGGAAGTGTATGTGCATGCTAGAGGGAAGAAGAGTAGAGCCTTCTCTTTCATTAACATGGCCCTGCACTTTACCATCTGCACCATGTTAGTATCTGTGGCGTATTTGTCTTGTTCTTAGTGTCAGATTAATATGGATTATAGCATTAAAGTATCCTCTGTAGCTTTAAAACGTAGCTGTTGTGATTTGCAATCCCAGTTTTTAAGTACTGCTTGTTATTTTTAATGCTTATGTTGAATTAGAGCAATGCTTGTTTGAGCTGTGCCTCTCATCTGTAGCCTGCTGTCCTTCAGCAGAAGCAGCCAATTGAACAGGGGAAGAAGAGGACAGGACTCAAACTGTTCCCACAGCCCCCTCTGAGCTGCAAAGCGTAGCTAGAGAGCTGATAATCTGCTGCCCACCAGAGGTGCCTCCTTATTTAGCAGAGGGTCGTGCGGGATGTGTCTGCTCGTGAGGCGCTGTGTTGTGAGGGGGTGAGGAGTCTCTCTCTCTTTCTCTTCTGAAGAAAGGAAGGTTGGCAGCATCTCCGGAGATCCTGGGCTCTGGGTTGTGTTGTTTTGATGTCTCTGCTTTCTTTGGGAATAATGATGTTCTCCTGGCCTTTTCTTCCCCCTGCCCCCCTCACCTGGCAGGTACAGGCAGCTTTTCTCTCGCAGATCCCCCTGGTCTTCTCCCTTCCCATGTGCAGGAAAGAAGGGGATCAGAAGGATGTCTGGTATGACGAAATTAAGAGTGATTTTCTGACAGCGTGAGATTACCTGCAGTTACAGGCAATCTCTTTGGCCCTTGTCCTTTGCCAGCAAGTGCGAGTTAATGCCTGCTGATGAGCAGGGGGGACTGGATAGGATGTCTTTTCTGCTTTTAATTATGATACTTGACAGATCCTGCCTCTAAACTGTCTATTTCCAACTTAGACCATGGCACACGTCCGCTTTCAGATTCCCATGTTTGACCTAGGCCACGAATGCCCAAGGGATTTGTCTGCACATCTCGCTGTATTTACACACCTCACGTTCATGTCTTTGGCTTGTTGATTTACATACTAAGCTGAATTGGAGGGCAGCTGCATTAAAATTGCATCTGATTCTTTCTTTCACAGACAGTGACTTGCATTGTGAAACTTTTTCAGTGGTTTTATCATGTCTTGCAAGCTGTGGATTGTACAGCAGGTTCGCTGCTCTCAGCAGTAACGTGTTCTCTGCCTGAAGAGGCCAGATGTGGCATGTTAATAATACAGGTGATGGGTACAGTATTTGGGGCTCTGTCTTCAGCTCTCATGCTTGCCAGTTTTAGAGACTTTTGCTATCACAATTGTTGATGACCTTAGAAATAAATTTGTTGGTGGGACCCTGTGAAATACTGTGATGAGGCCCAGAAAATTCTTGTCAAGTAGGAGCAGCACAGAGCTTATCTGCAGTCTGTGCTGGTGAAATACAAGGTTTTCAGTAGGTACACACCTATGTCCAAATATGTTGCCAGCATAGATTCACCAGCTTTTAACAGAGGTGACACCACGGACAAGTACCAGCCTCTCCAGAGGAGTTGGTTCGTTGAACATAGCTTACCTGCTGGAGTAGTTTGGTTGTGGACCCTGGAAGCGTGTCTCAGGGGGGAGCCTGGGGGGCCAGCAGGGGATTTCCAAAATGTAGTTGGTATGAGAACTCGTACGACTCTCTATCCCAAAAGACTGAGAGATCGGGAGCCTTGAGCCTTGGCTGAAACATTTCCAAGCCACTTTCCAACTTGCTCTCAGGACAGATGAGGGCTAGTTTATTTTTACTTCTCTTTCAGTGTTTTGCTCTTGTTCAGTTTTTATTTTCTATTTTTGCATACTAATTAGGTGCTTGGTTTTTAGTTTGATTTTTATGGCCTACA
The DNA here is from genome assembly GCA_013398295.1 of Chionis minor. Lineage (NCBI taxonomy): Eukaryota > Metazoa > Chordata > Aves > Charadriiformes > Chionidae > Chionis > Chionis minor. The sequence goes on from VZSF01006565.1 coordinate 1,437,701, forward strand.
TATTCTCCATGTTTCTCTGGCAACCTGACAGCTGATGGATCCCTTGGGGTTGCTCAGAATTAGTTATGATGCAAGCAAGGAAGCAAGACTGTTTTCTTATGGTAGGACTTTGAAGGGGGAGGAGTGGGCAGGGAATAACTGAAGGCTCATTAAATGCATTTCTGAAGGCTGACCAGTCCTCCCACGGTTCCTTTTTCTTGAAGATCAAGCATTACTTGCAACAGGACAGGTAGTTTATCTGTTGGAAGAAAACAACTGAACGGTGTGTGCCTTGTCTGGGGAGGTGTTTTGGGGATGGAGACCGGGCTTCATGACAGCAAGTGTTGTCTCTATCTTGGCAATTCCTGGTGTCCATCTCTCTCATTGGGAATGGAGTGAGGCACAGACCTCTCTGAATAGCAGTACTTGGCCCTGGAATGGGAAAGCATGCCATTCCTTGCTGATCCGGAGAGACCAGCCTTTGGTACCTGCTCCCTTTGGGGAGCTGCTGTCAGAGGAGCCCTGCAGAAACTGAGGTGCAGAAGCACCTACAGGAGATGCCTGGTTAAACATCTGGTTTCAGTGAAGATAACGGGCACATCAGGGAGCTGGGAAGGTGGAATGCCTACTGAATGTTATAAACCAAACCCGTTAGCATGGGTAATCAAAAAGAAAAAGGTAGGTATGTTATGAGGACTGTGCTAAATTTGGCCTGTGGTCCCTCTGTATGTGCAGGTTTTATAGCTTCCAATATCCATTACAAGCTTCAGTATTTCCCTATTGATTTTTACTGTTCTGTAACCATTGTATTTTGTCTAATGAAGCAGAAACCAATCTTAGGTCCTTTCCCTTTGTGTAGCTACAGCAATGTGTAAGCTCTGTTTAACTGTTGGCAGGGGGAGCTTACATTTGATTTTTTCTGCTGTCTCACTGAAGTGGTGGAATTTTAAATAAAAAAGTAAATACATAAAACCTCGGTGGGAGATTTATTTTTTTTTAAACCTGATTCTGGTGGTTTTATCTGGTCTCTACAAATTCGCATTAGCAACTGTTGTTAACCCAGTAAACAGTCTGCCTTAGGAGTCACTGGGATTTTAGTCTTACGAAGCCTAAATATTTAGAAGGAAAAACGCTGAGCTTTTGGATAAGATTAGAGGAATTTGTGGTTTGCTTTTGTTTGAGTGATCTCATTGGGACAATAGAAGGGCAGTGTCATTAGTGGCACTCAGCAGTTTCCCTGCTTGAGTTGTATGTTCAAGTACTGTGGCAGCCCTTAAAGCTAAAACCGGCGCTGGGCCACGAGCCCGCTGCCTGCGGCGTGGATGCTTCGAGCGCAGAGCCCTGCCTGCAGCTGGGGCCGACCCCAGCTACCCCAGTGCTGGGCCAGGCTCAGAGACCACGTCCATCCCTCACGCAGGTATCCTGAGCTCTCCAGAGGTAGCGGCAGGCAGGGAAGTGTTTCCCTTGGGCTGCAATAAACACGGGCAATTGCAGTTTTGCATCTGTTTCAGAGGCACTTACTCTGATAAAGCACGGAAAGGGCTCGCTGGGGACAGCCTGCTCCTCCGCCAGCTCCCCGTGGGGGCACGGCTGCTGACAGAAAGCTCTGGTACTGCCCGAAGGGCACAGGACAAACTGAGATAAACACTGGCCTTAGCAGCGCTTTCTCCTGGGAAGGTAACCCCGTCTCTGCCGCAGTGGGGTTTATCTCCTGCTGGAAGCGGGTGGTGGGGTTTGGTCCCCAGTCGCTGTGGTGCAGCCCTTTGCTAAAACGTGCAGACCGCAGCAGAGCTGCTGCTGGGGCCTTGCCCTTAGGCAATTAGCCACTACGTAGATAGCTACAACAAATCTATTAGCTTGCTGCTGTCTGCTTTGAGTGCAATGGAGCATTTCCCCTAAATCTGAGGGAAGAGTTCCCTGTGCCGGTCCTCCTGCTCCAGGACAGCAAGGAGGTCAGGTTCGCTTGCAGCAAACCTCAGCGTTACCCGCCTGCTCTTGTTACAGGTAGTGTACCAGTTTATAAATATTAAAAGGATTTCTCCCAGAGGCCCTGGCAAAGAGCTCTGCTTCTTGTACATGGAGAGAGAGAGTGCACGCAGGAGGGAAGACTCCCACATCAGCTAACTTCTCCCTGTCCTCATTCTTTTCAGTGCTCTTATAATAAAGGCTTTGATGGAGCTCAGAAGCATGTAGCAGTGCTGAACGTATAAATATTAAAGCAAACTTTCTACAGCAACTTACCATTCAGATGCTGAATACAAGCTGTTCTGTTTGTTTAGGAAGAAGGGAAAGAATGCGAGAAGGCGGAGGTTGGAAAACACTGTCTAACCAGGCAGTCTGCTCCTGATTTACTAAGATTTGTTCAGCTCCTTGCTTTCACAGCTCAAAACCTGCTTTTCATTTTTTCTTTTTAAACCGTCTTTGAATATGCAGGTTCTGGTGGCAGGAAGGAGGGAGCTGGTATGGGGATGAGAGCTGCCAGCTTCAAATGAACGTCCGGAAGGAGGGCTGCAGAGGAAATTTTTGATTCCGTGGTGTGTGTTTAGCCATGTGCATGGATGGACAAGACCTTGATCAGGGTCTGGTATCCTCTGCCTGAAGATGAGGAGTTTGTTATGTAGTTAAATCTGAACTGGTGTGTTTTCTTTCGTATGGGTTAAAAGCACTTGTAGATGGGGAAACTGGTCTCACTCGACAAAAATCCTCATTCGGGACGCTTGGACAACAGAGAGATTAAACCCAGGGTGAGGAAAGTTTAACAGTTGTGTAGCAGCCCCTGCCTGACCTTCCCTGGTGATACTCAGTGTTAAGAGAGACCTGGAAAGCCAGTGTTGTCCAGGACTGTTTTAAATTTCTTGGGCTGAGAGGGCCCAGTGATACAACTGTACGGTTCAAACAGCCGCCAGTGGGCTGCTCCGTTGGGATGATGGAGGAGTTGGGAGAAGGACCTGGATGGTCACCTTGCTGAATGGTTAGATGGTGGGGAACAGGTACCGCTCAGGATGCTCCTGCTACAGTCTGTTTGCTACAAAAGCTTTTAATGAGGGGTCAGTAGATGTTTATTATGCAAAGCTTTAACCTTGGGGATGGGGAGGAAAGCCATCAATGCTCCTTGCATAAATTCCTGTTCAGTTGTTTGCAGTGGATGTATATTTAGATTCTGCTGTGGTATCTGCAAGAGAGAAGCTGCCCATCATTCATTAGTACCTCACTCAAAGCCTGTTGTCTGTTCACTTTCTCCCCTGCAGAGTACGCGGAGAACATCGGGGATGGGAAGAACCAGGAGTTTCGGGAAAGTGAGCAGAAGCGGATCCTGGATCTGCTGGAGAATTTCTGACAACTCGGGGGCCGAATTCTGTCTGCCCATGAGGATGCAGCGTCTGATTCTCCCTCCTCCCGCTGCCCTCCTCCAGCCTTGATTGCACGATAAAAGTGATGTTTCTATGAAACTGCTTCTAAATGGGATTTTGGAGATATTAAACAGTTTGCTTTTTTTTTAATCGCTCGTTTGTTATTTAAGTAGTCTGCTGTGAGTGGGATTCCAACTGCATACCTTGCAGTAGGGCAGCTCAGGATTTTTCCTTTTTCTCATTTTTTTCCCCCAAGTCAAACTGCAGTGATCAGTGTGAAACAACATGACCATATATGTGTTAGTGGGGGGGTAAAGAGGAAGCCCAGGTAGCTCACGAGGTTGTTAGAACGTTATTCCAGCCTGATGCATTAATGAAAATGTACAACCCACTGCACGTAAACTGGGCAGGCTGAGGCGTTGGTATGTGTCCATTTCAGCTGTTATTCAGTGGCAGAGGGTAACCAGGAATGAACCGCATTAGCCATTCCTGCCAAATCTTCCTCAAGGTGAGTCAGAATCGAAGGGAAGTTTTGGCACAGGCCAGTCAGCCGTCACCCCTCCTGGAGGGGATGTTGCACTGAGTCTGTCCAGGTTATGCTCAAAACTAAGAGGGGAGGGTAAGTAATCAATAAAGTGCCCAAATTCCATTGACTTCCTTTCACAGTTGGCTTTAGGTCACAGCTGACGTGCATGTTCTGTAGAAAATCAGTATTCTGATTCTTGAACTGGGAGTCTGGCTTTTTATAGCAGCAATAAGTTCACCAATAGAGGAGAGAAAACCCCGCTCAGGCGGCCTTTTGCAGGTGCGCTGCGGGAGCTGCAGAAAGACCAAGTGATTTGCCTCTGACCGACTGACTGATTGCAGTGGAACAGACGCAGCTCATTTTTCTGTTACCCTTCTGCACTTGCGGTGTAATTTCTGATGTCAGCGTGCCAAACCCCACCGCTTCCCCGAGCAGTGACTCCCAACTGGGACAAGAAGTAGCTGAGAATATTTTCCCGCATCCTCTTTTCTTCTGCTAAAGTTAATGACTGTCATCACAAAACATCGCGGCTCTGGCAAGCTGGGCCTTGCCTAATTTAGAGAGATTTGCATGCTGGCAGCATTCATTTTTTATCTCTAAGAAAAATGCATTGTCAGGGAAGCTTAAAGGCTTCCTTCAATCATGACTGCGTAGGCACTGCTGGCCTGGGTGCTATCAAATGCTGTTATTCGGGGGATCAACATGGAAGCCATGGTTTCAGCAGCCACAAAAAGCTGCAAAAATACAGTTTTGGTGCATAACTTGTTTGAATTCCTCATTTCTTTCTTCTGTTTTCAATGCGCTTCCTTAAAGGTGTTTTTTTCCTTTATCTTTCAGATGTGTTTCTTTTTTTTACTTTGCTTGAGTCTGGGAATTGTTCCCTTTCCACACCACAGATGGTGGATTTGTGGTCAAAGCTGGTCTCTGGATTTCCTGCTGGAAGATGATCTGTTGTTCCCTGTCTCACAGTACCTTTGCGTTTGAAAAGCCGAGGAGAGAGGGAGGGGGTGTGAGGAAGGAGGTTGGAGGCAGAACAGGAGGGGAATTTAATGAACGTGAAAAAGCTTCAACTGAAAAGTAGGGGCCATGTATCTGTGGGGAAAAAGGGGCAGGGAGATTCTTGAAAATAGCACTAGAAACTGCTTGAGAACCGGGTAGGCTTTTTTAAATCTGAATGTACTGTCTTTAATCTGATTTCTCTGGATTTGCTGCACACGTGTGTGCTTTGCAGTCACTTCAGTGCATGATTGCTGCTCTGAGTTGGCTCCTCTGAGATGGGGAAAACCTCCAGCGGCGTCTGGCAGGAGTGAAAACCCCTCTCCTGTGGTGCTGCTTCGGCTGGAGTTTTGCTTTTGGAAAGTAAATGTCTCCTCCCTTACCATTTCCATTCTCACTGCGTTAGCTGGGTTACTAAATATGGAGACTCTGGACTGAAAATCATTCCCTGCTCTAATGGCTGGCCAGCTCGCTTTCTGGGAGTGGTGCTGCTGGAAGGAGCTCAGGCTGCTCATAATGAATGTTCCTCTTGTATAAGACAGCTTTTCTTTGATTGTTTTTTTTCCCTTTTGTAATTTGTTAGCTCTTCAAAGCGCTTCACCAAATCCTTTAAGTCTCTGGATAGTTCACTGAAAGAATTGGTATTGAAGCAGCGGTGATTTAACGTGGTCTGTACCCTGTGATTACGTGGGGTACTGCTGCTTCTGCCGGGATGAGAGCTGCTCTTGGAGCGTGTATTTGGAGCTAGAAACAAGCCTGAGCTTTAACGACTCTCACCAGCTTGTTTCAGGGGAGTTTTCTTCTGGGTTTTTCCATTTGCTCGAGGTCAGTTGCTGCCACAGTGGGTTGTGTCAGTGAACACTTGCTGGGAGCATTCGTGTCGGGGGACAGCAGGTGAAGGAACCAAAGGCTTGGTGCCACGGTGGTGCTGTGGCATGTGGGTTCTCTGGGCTCCTTGGCCAGCAGGGAAGGGTCCTGGCATTGCTCTGAGTGCCGGTGGTCGGTGCTGTCCCTGCCTGGGAGAAGGGTCATAATTTTCCCACCTGGAACGGAGACAACTGGTGACGTGGACTGACGCCCAGCATCGTCCTGCGAGCTGGTGTTCTTGGTGCCTGGCAGTTCGGGCTGCAGAGGGCCAGCTGGGCATGCCGGAGCTGCTGCCCACTCTCTAGCCTGGGCGGCCACAGGAGGACCCGGTGCCTGTACCACAGTGTGAGTCAGGGGTGGCACTGGGAGATCACCGCTTTCTCCTGGGGGCTGCGGGGCCAGGGACATGGAGCCACCTCCTGCCCTGCCCCTCTGGGTTCCCATGGCTGGCAGGGTGTTGCCGCGGTGCTGCTCTGTGCTGTGCCGTAGCCGCAGCCTCCGCAGGGGACAGCGCAGGAACCCACCGCTGAGTGGCCTGATGGCGGTGGCAGGTCCTGTGCCAGCAGCACAGCCCAGCCTTGGGAGAAGGAATGCCTTGGAGGAGAGTTTTCTTTTTCTTTTTTCTTTTTTTTTTTTCCCCTCCTTCCTGAGCCAAAGGAAGTATTTTCAGGGATTACAAAAAGCCAAAATGCCCGTGCCTACCTGAGCACAACCCAACTGTCACGTGTCTCTGTGACAGATAAGGATGCTCCAGATGTTGCTGAGGAATTAGTGCAGAGCTTGTTATTGCAAGGCAGGCTTTTACAAGATGGATGATGAATTATTCTGCTCTCCTAATTTCCAGACTCCTTCAGAGGGAGGAACCCCACTGCACAAAAGTTAGGATCCTCTGCCTGGTGGGACGTGTAAAACCCATTATCTTGTACAAAATCCTGGTAAAACACAAAGAACCGTTTTGCGTCCCCAAGGTCTGTTGGGTGTTGGTGACCCAGGGTGCTGCACTGGGATCTGGCTCTCCAGCACCCTGGCATGGATGGGAGGTCGGAGTCCCCCGCTCCTGCCTGCGTTACCCGCTGCTCCCAGAGCCATCCCTATCCATGGGCTTGAATTGCCTCTCCTAGTGCTTGTGTCTGGAGAAATCCCCGCTCCATAAATATTTGCAGCAGATAAATAATGAAATTTGGTGAGGAGAGGGAGGTGCGCTGGAAGAGGGTGATGACCAATAAATCATGATTTTGATTCGGGCCCGTGGGAGCTGGGCTGCTCTCAAAAGCAGCTTTTGCCAGTGCCGTGCCTGGGGCAGGGAGGCGGCTTCTTGCCTCTCCCGCGGTTGGGGGAACCTTCGGCACCCGGCACCACCACGCACCTGCACCCCGACCGTGATCCCGGCTGCTGGGAGACTCCAGATCCTCTGCCTTGGTCCTTGGGATGGCCTGGATGCCCACCTGGGCCTGCTGTTATTAATTAAGATAATTATTCAGCTTAATGTGCTGCTGCAGGCCAGCTCATTTCTGCTGTAACGCTGAGCAGCACAGAAAAGCCTCGGAGGTATGAGGACGGGCGCCATGAGTCTTAGCAGCTGTGGAGAATGTCATTATTATAATTGGGGGAGGATTAAAGGGTTGAGCTAATAACAACGCATTTTCTTAATGAAGCATTTGTAGGCTGTGGACGGTGGGGTTTGTTCCCTGGTTTACCCTCTTCCAATTTTTTTTTCTTTGTTTGTTTGTTTTTGGACCCTGGGTTAACGTTCAGGGGCAGCAGCAGCACAGTTGGCTTTTGGCCTAGATGTGGTTTTTGGGGGAGTGGGACGAGGGAGCGGCGCAGAGGCAGCATCCGTTGGGCTCTGAGCTGCTGGGGGCGATGGCGGGGGCACCTCGCCAGGTGACGGGAGCCGGGTGGCTTTGGCTCATCGGTGAGCCCTTGGCACACCAAGCCCTGCGTTCCCCTGGCAGCCTGGGGGTGGCCGGCAGCGCCGCGTGGGACACGAGGGCTCAGAGGTGGTGGGAGATGCTAAATCCTCCCCAAGGCAGGGATGGCTGGAGCAGCACCATGCCGGGGAGTGGGAGCAGAGGCTGGAGCATGGCTGGGAAGATCCCCCATCTGGATTTTGGGCAGGACCTGCTCTGCAGGGGCAGGCAGAGCTGCTCTGGGCTGAGCTGCGGCACGGAGGCAGTGGAGTGTGCGGGGAGAGAGACCAGTTTTCATGGCACCTCTCGTTGGGACGTGTTTTCTTGTCTCTGATTGTAAACAGATTTGACTAAAGAGGTAAATTAGAAGTTAATTAGAGGGAACATGATTGATGAGGCACTCTGGTGATGGGGAGGCAGGAAACTTGCACTCGAAAAGAAAGGAGGGGGGAGGGTGTTCGGCAGCAGGGACATCGCCCTTCGCCCCCTTTGCTCTGCCGTGGGGTCCCGGGATGCGGTGCTGGGGGCTCTGCTCCCCCAGGGCTGCCCCGGGCTGAGGCAGCAGGAGGGGACATCAGCCCATCACCTGGACGTCTGGGCTCTGCAAGGGCACCGATTCAGGTTGGATACCGGGTGGATGAGGCTGCTGAGTGCCAGCACAGGATTTGGAAAGCAGCAAGGGACGGGGAAGATGCTGTCCCTGGTTTGCAGGGCTGTTGGCTTCCTCGGTGTGGACGCCCACCCTGGGGGGGTTTGCCTGGGCTGGGTCTTTTCCAGGCTGGGGCTGGTCTGGGATCTGCTGGGGTGAGTCCTGGGGAAGTGGGTGCAGGAAGGAGGAGGCAGAGGGATGGTTACAGCAGCCCAGTGGTGGGTAATAGGGTGGTGCTGACAGCACCAGGGAAGGCATCAGATCCCAGCTGCAGAAGCGCTGATTTCCTCCCGCCGGGAGCGGCAGGAGCTGGCAGCACTTCCCCGCGGCCGCAGGAGACCGGCACCGTCCTCACCGCATGTCTGAATCCATCTTCAGCTCCGCTCCCAGCTGAGCCTCTCTAAACTGGGAGAAATGAGTGCAAATCATGACTGAGGAATATCTCTTGACATCCCGGTAGAGAGACCCAGGCTGCACTAAATACAAAGAGACACTGTCAAAACTGGGAAACAAACTTTCAGCAGCACCAATAAGTCACTTAAACTATTGATTTTTATTTTTTTTTAAATAATTTTTTTTCCTTTGAGACCTGGGGTTTCAGGGAAGGCTTTTCTCATGTGGCAGTAAATAATCTGGAGGGGGAAGAGGTGGTTGGTTTGGGTTTTTGGTTTGTTGTGTATTTTTACATTTGATTTTTTTTTTTTTTTTTTTT
>VZSF01006565.1:1451936-1488116 GCA_013398295.1 Chionis minor
CCCTGGGCTCCGCCGCCGCGGGCAGCACGGCGTCGCGGTCCGTCGCGCCGGCGGCCGCGAGGAGCCGGGAGCGGGGGGGCGGCCCGGCCGAGCCGAGGCTGGGCTCCGCCGTTCCTGTCCCTGGGGCCCCGGGGACGGCCGCGGGCTCCACCAAGCCCGGGGAGCTTCGCACGGTGCGTCTCGGTGCACAGCGGCGTGCAAGTGTGCGTCCCCGTGCACGCCGCCGTGCATCGTTCTCCACTGGCGGCGGGAGCCACTCTCCCAGCGGATGCTCCTCTCCCGTTCCCTGCCTGCCGTGGCTCCTGTGCCACGGTGGGTCGGCAGGTTGGCGGTGCTGCCAAGCCCGGACGGGGTCCAGCCGCCAGCTGGGAGAGGGGAACATCTTTCTGCAAACCCCTGCGAAGAAGTTGGTCCATGGGGGGCAGCTTCCGCCCGCGGGGTGCTGAGCAGGTGATGGGAGACAGAGCCCCCTCGGAGGAGAGTGCCGAGACCCTTCTTGTGGGGTGACACGGGTGGGTTTAAATCTGAGCCTGAGGAGTGACAGTGGGGTGTGTGCTGGGTCCCCAGTGCCCGGATCGCAGCTGTCCCCCTCACATGGCGCTGGAGCTGCTGGCGTGTGGAGGGGAGCTGCTCTCTGCCCCGAGGAGCCTCCAGGCATGGGAAGCCTTGGAGCCAGGGAGGTTCATGGTGTCCTGCAGCGATGCGGTCCATGGGCCGGTGCGTACCTGCCTGCACAGGGAAGGGATGGTCTGCCTTTGTGCTGGGGGGATAAAGCCAGGATGGTTTCCGGACCTGCCAGCCTGGTGTGCCGGAAGGAGATGTGGGCAAAGAGCCTCCATTAGCCGCTGCTGCTCCCCTCAGAAATTCAGCAATAGGCAAATAAATAGTGAAATGGTCGCTGTGAGGGAGCAGGGAGCCAAGGAGAAGAAATATTCTGGGAGAGCGAGCGCACTTTGGAGCCACATTACAGCTTGCTACTACGAGCAGTTCTGCAGCAACTCACTTAATCACAACAGAAACCTTTATTAACGATACTGAAAAGCAGTGAATAAGTGGGTCATGTATAAGAACCCATTTGTGTTCAGTAGGTGAATACCAATTTGATAAAAGCTGTGTGCGCTGAAAACCTGTATAAATTGCTGTTTAGCAGATCGGAGATTGATCATTTCATTACTCGCTGGTACAGCTTTCCCTCCGCACCGTGAGAGCCCGGCGGGCTGGGGGCGCGGAGTGGGAGAGAGGCTGACGGGATGGATTCGGCCGTGGCCAGCGGGGCGGGCAGGTTGTGCCAGGCTCTGCTCGCAGCAGGGAGCGTCCGGAGCTCGCTGCCATCTCTGCCCGGTGCCCGTGGCCTGGAGGAGCCTGTGCTGTGCCGCGAGGGTCTGGTACCACCCGAGAGTGTGTTTGCTGTTATCTTTAACTTGTCCGCAGCAGATGCAGCGAGGGAGTTGGGAGCAGGGTGTGCTCTGCAGGTGCCGGCGGGTGGCCGTGACCACCTCTCGGGGTGCGGGTGGCTCCCAGGCTCTGCCTCCCCGCAGGCGTGAGCACTGTGCCCCCGCTCACATGGAGCCAGGGCTGCTCGGGGAGGGAAAAAGTCTCAGTCAAAGAAAGTCCTTTCCCTGCCCCCAAAGCGAAGGCTCTATCTCCAGTGACGATGGAGCGAGGATTGGCTTCGTGTGCCCCGCTGCTCCTGGGAAAGCACCCGAGCGGCAGGATCCCTACTCGCCATCCCTCCTCTCCCCTCCTCTCTCTTCTCTCCTTTCCTCTCCTCTCCTCTCCTCAGGCTGGCGCCTTCAATTATTCATGCCCCCCGCTGCAGGCAGCCTGTGCACACTGGGCTGGTGCCATCGGCTTTCAAACCGGCGTTAGCTGGGAAGCTCCAGCCACCTTCCCAGCCTGCCGGCTCCCGGAGCAGGGCAGGGAGAGCCGTTGGGTGAGCAGCTTGCATTCCCGAGGAGGAGAAGCCTGGCTCCTTCCTTGCATCGTTTGCAAGCGTTAGTGTCTCCCTGTCAATAAAGCTGCTGTTGAAGGGCTGAAGGCTGGAGGGAGCGGTGCCCTGGTTCCCTGGGCTGCTGCCCTTCTTCTTTCTCTCACACCCCAGTGATTATTCTATCAATTACTTTCATAAACACTTTGCATTCTGCCGGATTTTTTCATGCTTCCTGATGGGAATTCTCCACCCGATGTGTTTTTCCTGCTGCTGTTCGTGCAGTCATTCAATGCAATTACTTCTGACATCTCTCCTCATCAAATGTCTGTGCTTTCTTTTCCCTTGAAGAAGCTGACAGATGATGGGCCAGACACTGGGAATTATTACGTTAGGACGGTGACAGCTAATTTTAATCATAACGTTCCCTGTGAGCGAGGCAGCAAATCAAACGAACAGCCAGTGTGGCTGCGCGTGGTCTGGGAGCCGTGGGCAGCACAGCGGTGCCGGGGCAGGGATCGTGGAGCCGGAGGGGGGTCGGGCAGCTGGAGGCTCCGCTTTGCTCCCCCCGTCGGCAGGTGCCGCTCCAGGGGCTGGGGCTGGGGCCGAGTGCCCAGGCAGGGACCTGGGTTTGTGCTTTCCCCTTCGCAGCTCCTCTGGGATTTTGGTTCATGGTGCGGGAAGGACTTAAACGCCTCGGGACAGACAGTCCTTCCCAGCCCCATCCGCCGAACGCTCTGTCTGCGTCCAGACTCCGCTCCTCCGTGGCTGTTTCCCCTGGCTGCTGGTTTATCTCCCGCCTGGCTGCCCCCTCCCTGTGGCTCCAGCTGTGGTCGGCGCACGGCTGGGCACCAGGGCCGTTGACTGGGCTTCGCCGCACCAGACGCGTTGATGCCTTGCACCGTGTGCTCCGCACAGAGCTGGACCAGGATGAGCCCACTGGTCACGGGGCGGGCAGAGCCAGGCAGGATGGTGCTGTGCCCACGAGCACTGGGCACTGCGGGACAGGTACCGGCACTGCGCGTGGTGCAGGCAGCTCCCTCTGCAGTGGCTGCCAGCACCACTGGCTCGTGTTTTGGGTGCTGGGCGTGAGACTGGGGGGAGTCTGATCTCCAGTGGATCAGAGCTTCTGTCTAACCCATCCCAGTTCCTGCCTGCTGCCTGGTGCCCTGCCTGCTGGGAATCATCCCCTGCCTGCTGGGAGCCATCCCCTGGCAGACACCAGCGCCAAAGCGTGCGGCAGCTGAAGGACGGCTGCACAGTGCTGCCGAGGGTCCCGCTGGGAGCCCTTGTAACAGGCCATTTTAGGTTTTTGCTACTTATGCTATCAAATAACTGCTCTTCCTCATTCCCCTCGGGAGGGAATTGTCTGAGAACCACGACCCCCCGGGAGCCAGCTGGGAGCAGCCAGTCCCCTTGTCTGGGAAAGGCTCCTCGTGGCCGGGGCCGGGCTGGGGGATGATTCTCACCGCTGGCGTCTCTTCTGCCGTGGCGGAAAACCCAGGCAGCGGGGAGGCTGTGGGGAGGGCAGGAGCTGGGGGAGCGCCCAGTTGTAATGGTTCACTGTTAGAAACACCAGCAGGTTTCAAGGTTAATTCTGGCTCCCCGGAAAGGTGAGCTCTGGCCTGATCACAATCACCGAATTAGCTGGATTTTTTTTTTTTTGTTTTGTTTCTAATTTATGCTGCAAATTTGAGTTAATTCTGCTGCTAATATGACAGTAAATAGGGGCAGAGAAATGGCACTCTCATGCTCAGCATGCTGGCGGGAGCCCTCCCCTCCCTGGCTGGTGTTCGTGGAGCTCCAGCCTGACGCTTCCCTTGGAAAGGCCAATTGCAGGATCGCCGGTGGAGAGCAGCGCTCCCGCAGCGCCAGTGCGGGGCTGTGAGTGGCTCGGCACTGGCCAGGCACTCACTGGGCTGGCACCCACCAGCAGAGCCGGGAGCTGCCTGAGTGGATCTGTGGCCGGATCCATCCCGGGCTCCAGCCATGACCCTCATCCCGTCCCTGCCAGCCGCTCACTGCCGGAGCCCTTTGCCCTGGCACAGCTGCCGGAGTCGGAGCTGCCTGCCCTGCTCTCGCCGGTGACGCCGGCTGCTGCACCGCTGTGTTTGTGCACCGGTTTGTGGCCGTGATGTGTTTTTGGCGACCTGGGGTCAGCATCCCTGCACACAGGCTTGTCAGGAGGAGATTCATTCACAGATGTTAACGGGCAGACGGGAAGAGGAGGGAGGTTTTAGCTGAACCTGCATAGCGCACACCAGCAACCCTGGTGTCCCCACTGCGGGGACAGCGTGGGCCCAGCACAGCCAGCGCGCTGGAGCGGTGCCTGGGCTTCTGCTCCCCGGTGCCTGCAGGGGGATGCCTCCTTGTGCCTCCTGATCTCCTGGGGTGAATCCTGCTTGGGCAGCCCGTGCCGAGGGGTGGAAGGGCCCCTTGGCACCACGGAGGGTCTGTCCCTCCCCAGGTCACTGCCCAGTGCACATGCCGGGACGCACCGCCGGTGTCTTTGCTGGCAGCTGGACATCGGTGCCTCTGCAGGCAAGACTGTCCCTCTCCATCATCCGGGAGGGAATGCGGGTACCTGGGGAGGGGACGGCACCACTAGCTGCAGTTGCTGTCAGACGTTTGCTTTCCCCACAGCGGTGCAGGGCAGTGCACACCCAGTGGGTCGGGAGCCAGACCCATGCCGGGGACTGGGTTTGTGCGGACTCGCCAGCGGGCAGGAGCAGGATCAGGCCCTCGGCAGCCGTCCCCGGGGAGGGCTGAGTGCAGCTGACAGCCCTGGTGCTGAGCTGGAGAGTGTGGGGACGGGGCGGCCGGGGGGGAACGGCTGTCTCGGCAGCTCTGCAGGGTCCTCTCCCGGGGATCTCCGTGCACACACTTGGCAGACGGCAGGGAGGGAGCAGCCCGGCTCTCCTGGCAGTGCCAGCTGCTTTCTCCTGCCTCTTCTTTTGCCCCGTGGTGCCGGGGGGGCCCTGGTGGCATCTGCACTGGGAGCTGCTGGTGGCAGGGAGCCGGTATGAGAGCGATGCGGCGCCCAGGGCAGGCAGGTGGTGATGGCAGCACCGACCTGCTGGTACCCTTGGCAGGTCTGGGGGCTGGTGGGGGACCAGTTCACCTGGATGCAGCCTGAGCTGTCGGTGGGATGTGGTTGCTGACACCTCTTGGGACCAGGGTCCATTGGAGCTGCCAGGGGCATGCTCTGGACCGGGGTTGGGGGTGCCAGGGACCCCGGGCTGTGGTGGGCATATCTGGAGCCGGTTCCCTTCCTGCCGTGTCCCATGGCACACTCTTGCTGCCGGGATGGGAGGGGGGTGCCACCGAGGGAGCAAATGATGGGAGTGTGAGGCTCAACCGGCAATTAGTCCTCTGAGTGTCTTGACTCACCCAGCTGTAATAAACCATGAATTATGACTGGGAGCTTTGTGAAGGGAAGAATAAGCCACAGCTGATCACAGCCCACAGCATAACAGCGGCAGCCGGGGGGAGGGACGGAGGGGTGGCAGAGCCTGCTCCAGCAGCACCATCCTGCATCCATCTGCCCTGGGCTCCTCCTGCTCCCTTGGGGCCAGAGGCTTCCCAGCCTCCCCCAGTCCCTGTCCCTGCCCAGAGCAGGACGGAGCCAGCCCCTGTCACTGCTGCCTGCCCAGCACGTGCCACCCCTCTGGCCTGGCTGCGGATCTGGTGAGGGTGTCCTGCTCGGTTATGCAGACAAAACACCTGATTGACCAGTGCCGTAATGGTTCAGCAGGGTAAATAACTCACAGAGCAAGCGTGAGTGCTAACTAGGTGATTAACATGCATTTGCAAATGTCCAAAACATATTTAATCGCCCTCCAATACATGTTTACACAAACATTAACCTGTCTGCATGCCCACATCGCTGTTTAAGTCATGGCCGTCCCAGTAGCCGGCGGTTGGTGCCTTGTGTGGGCTGGGGTGGGGTGGGGGGGCCGGGAAATGCAGCACGGCTTTTTGCAGGGCTCCACCAAAACTGTGGGCAGCAGGAAGGGTCCTGGCCAGGCGTCAGGGGGATGCGTGGCCTCGTGTGCCCCATGGGGCAAGGATGGAGGGGACTGCTAGGGACTGGGGCAAGGGGACAGGGCAGGGGTCCGGCAGGTCATTCCCAAGTGTCTGAGAGGATGCACGATCTGGCTTTGCCCCTGGCATGGAGTGAGTGGGGCCCCCCCTTCCCCGCTGGCTGCCGACAGCCCTCCTGCCTGTGCTGAGTGGGGTCACGGTGATGAATCCTGCCCGCCGTGGGGAGGGAGCGTGGCAGCCTGTATATCTCCGGTTTATGAGAGCACCAAGCTGTCCCAGCAGGCGTTTTCAATTCCGTTTATCTGTGTTTCCCCATTGAGTTCATTTTATTTCCCCTGATTTTTGTTTCCAGGAAGATTTATTGATCCTGATTTTCTCAGTTTATGACAGGTAGCAGGCCATAAAGCACGCGGAGCAGCCAGCCCGCCACCGGCCCCCTCCCTTGCGCTGGGAGGACGCGGCACCAATGTCAGCAGCAGGGAGAGGGATGGTGCTGGGCGATGGGGTGGGGGCCGGGGTGGGGGCCAGGGTGGGTAGGGTGGCCAGGGCACTGGTCGGCTCCGGCAGTTTGGCTGTCCCCTGTCCCTGCAGGCGGTATCGATGTCGATGGCAGCAGGGTCCGGGCACAGGCTCATGGCTGGGGGCTGCCCTAGGGCGGGTGCCCGGACCTCCTCTGCCCAGGTCCCTGCAGCGGGGCAGGGCTGGGGCTGGTGGGTGCAGCAAAGCCCGTTCCCAATACATCGCCCCTGCCCGGGCGGTTGGGGTCCATGATGTCCGTTGGGGAGTGCATGTAGCACTGCTGGAGGGATGGGGACCAGCCCCTCTGTCCCTCCCCAAAGGCGTCCCCCTCCCAATGGCCCCATGGTGGCACCAGGCTGGGGTCTGAGGGGGCTTTGCGGACACACACTGCCCTCCTGCCCTGCCGCCTTCTGATGTGCCTCCAGAGGGTCCCCAAACTGCCCATCACTTCCAGAAGCTGTTCCGAAGCACCGGTGCCAGCTGCCAGGGCACTGCCTGAGAAGTGGGCAGGGCTGTAGCAGCCCTGATTAAAGCAATTCTTTATTTTACCTTGTCCAGCAGCTGCGGGTCTGGTGCTCCTGCCTCCCGCTCGGGGCAGGGGGGTCGGGTCGGCTGCTGCTCGGGTGCCTGGTCACAGACCGGTGCATGGGAGGGATGGTGCCCACCAGACGCGGCTGTGCCGGGGCTCCGGCCGCAGCCTGCGTGGGGCTGAGCCGGGGCTGAGCTGGCCACGGAGCTGCGTGTCAGCTCAGCACCAGGGTGGTTTTCAGCATGCCCTGCAAAAGCGGGGTTAAATTCTTCTGCTGGAGCTCAGCCGCTCTGCAAATCCTCCAGCTCCCGGTTTGCATGAGATTTTCTCCCATGCTGTCTGGCTCTACAGCCCCACGCGGTACCACCCACCCAGCCACCCCGTCCCGTGCAAAGGCTGGGTGCAGCTCGGATAGACCACGAGACGTCTGTCCCCGGCAAAAGGGTGACTTGATGACACTAGTCACTTGTTCCTGCAAACAAAGAGCCCTGAGATAGGTGCCTCTGCTGCCTCCTCGCCTCACCCAGGCGATCCTTCCCCGACGGCTCAGCCCTGGCTCTCCCGCTGTGGCTCTCACAGCGAAAGGGTTTCGTTCCCCGCCCCCCAGGACCTGCCATGTTTCCTCCCACTCATATTTTGGCGTGGGCAGGAGAGATGAACCGTCCCCTGGGTATCTCCCTTCTCTTACCGACCCAGCACCCGACATTTCTCTTGTCTGTCCGTTTCTCATCTCACATCCGCCCTGCTTTCTCCGCCACAGATGCATCCACCCCTATCTCGCCTCCCCCTTCCCAGGCTCCGAGCGCTCTGCCCAGGATGTGGTTACCTGCAAGTTATTAGAAGCCTTTATTGCTTTTTCCTGTAATACATCAAATGATCTTTCCCAGCTGAAAAGCAGGGAGGAGGTGACCCATGTGCTTCCAGCCCCAGGCTGCTCCACTCGCTGGGTTTGCTCACCTGAAACTCATGCTCCTCGGGAAGTGGAAATCTCCCCCCGGAGGCAGGGGATGAGCTGTCCTGGCCTGAGCTGGCTCTCCTGGCACCTCTCCAGGTCATCCAACATGTCCTGCTCTCGTGGTACCATGTGGGAATGTTCTGACGCAATTCTAGGACTGGGAACCATGCTGGCCACTGGCTGCCTCTTGGGTGTCCCGGGGTGACCGCTGGGGCTGGGAGGGCCAGCTCAGCCCAGTGCCCACGGACACGAGCCACGGGGGTGTGCTGGAGCCCCCTCCGTGGGTGCGAAGCTGGGATGGAGGGGGTGGGCAGTGGGGCAGAGGAGGGGGATGAAGGGCCAGGATGTGCAGGGAGGGACCAGCCTCACCTTCCCTCCTGCTGTCAGACTTTATTCTCCATCCGTCCATCCATCTTTCACGGGATGGTTTAGGGACTGTCTGTTGGGAATTTCCAGCTTGTCACTCACAGCCGCTACATGAGGGAAGTGGGGAAGGGCTGGGCATGGGGAGGGGGTTGAGGGCCAGGATGGGAAGGGTCAGGCATGGGGAGGGGGTTGGGACCCTGGAGATAGCAGTGGGGTCTGTGGTCCCCAGGGATGCTGTGGGAGGGGGGTCCTGAGGCAGGGGCTGCTGTGGGGCCGGTAGGTCCATCATCAGGATCTGCCCTCCTTTGGATGCACTCTGAGGCAGCCGAGCCCTGGGGTTAATTAATACATAGGCTTCACAATTAAAATCTGAAAGAAAGCAGGCGCTTGATTCAATCAAGCCTTTTCTCCGCTCATCTGCCAAATTCCTGTCTGTAGGAGCGGATTTTAATTGCGTTTGGAGTAATTTGGACATAGTTGGAGCCCTCAAGCTGTGTCCCCCACCTATGCTCTGCGTGCCCAGCCAGCACCACGGGGACCCGGGGGGCTGGTGCGGCGTCTACTGGGACCCTCTGCTTGGGCCATCGCTCCTGCCATCAGGAATCCTGTGGAGGAAAAGCCCAACCCTGGGCCGTGCCCGGGGAATGTGTGGGCAATTGTTGGACCTAATGGCCCTGGTGCCGCCGCGGCAGGAGCACAGATGAGCTCTTTGCCGTGTGCGGAGGAGCAGCCGGCACTGGGAATCGCCAGACTCTCCTGCTCTTCCCGCAACCCTCAATGACCAGAGCTGTTCCCCAGCCTGGGATTCCCTCTGCTCTCCAGCATGGAGCCCATGCAGCTGCTGGTGCCGGCGTCCCGGGCAAACGGGGGTGCAGGAGCTGTGCTGGGAACCCCGCCGGGAGACCCAGGCTTGTTAAATCCTTATGCTGGGTATTTCCCTCAGTTCCCCTGCTAAGATGGATTAAAGGAAAGTGATAAGTATATGGGATTTCCATGCATCCGGAGGGACGGGGAGATATTAAAAGTATTAACTTTTCTGTCTGGGCTGATAGTAATTCGTTTTCAGAGGGGATCAGGGCTTGGCAAGAAGCCCTGGAGAGCTGCGTGCTGCTCCTGATGGGATGCGTGTCCCAGGGGGTTCCGGTGGCACTGGAGGGACCTGCGTGGTGGCTGTGAGCTGGTGGCACCGGCAGCGCAAGGTGGCTGGTGAAGACGGGAGGGCACAGAGCGCCCCGTGCAGACACAGTGGGACCCTCATCCAGCCTCTGTGACCAGCCCAGGCTGGGCACGACGTGCCGCAGCTCATGGTGGGGCAGGGACAGGCAGGGACAGGCAGGGCTGGCCGGCCCCATGCTGGATTAGATTCATCCCGGTGTTGCTGCCAGCCCCAAAGCGATGCTCCTCAGGTGGAGGGGACAGGGCAGGTGGCCCCCACACCACGCAGCCCCTGCCCACAGCCCCTGCCCGCCTCTGTGGTGCTGTCGGGGGAGTGTGGGGGGACTGGCAGCCCTGGCGCCGGCTGTGCTGGTGCGGGGGGCTCAGCCCCTGTCCCCGTGCCCTGCTGGGGAGGAGCCGCCACAGATCGTGACAATAACGTTTGCTGGTGACCTGTACGGCGGGGCCGCCTTTACAGAGGAACAATAATCTCTCCAGAGGAGATGAAAAGAATTCTAATTACATCTCCGAACAATATTTGTTTTGAGCACGGAAAGCAAACCATATGGCATGTGGGAGACTGTTTGGGGGCCGCATTAAACAAGGATTTGTTTTTCATTTCTGCTCTGATCTAAGCGGGGATGCGATCATGTTTTATTTATTTATTACACCTCAGAGGCACCTGGGGTCCCATGCACACTCTGGGGCAGAGGTCCCGGGGGGCGGTGTGGGAGCTGCGGGGCCCACGCAGGGGGTCCTGCTCCCTCCCATTCAACCCACTGCTCTTTGTAAAGTGCCCAGGGCTGGGGGTCCGGGTGGCTCTGCCGGGGCCAGGGAAGGGGCACTGGGGTGGGCGAGGGGCAGCCAGGGACTGGGGGGGTCCACCTGTGTGGTAGGAACCTGTCTCTTTGACTGAGGGTGCTGGGTCTATTTGGCTGGGGAAGGGTCTGGACACTCCTGGTGACCCCCATCGCACGGCCGGCA
The DNA here is from genome assembly GCA_013398295.1 of Chionis minor. Classification (NCBI taxonomy): domain Eukaryota; kingdom Metazoa; phylum Chordata; class Aves; order Charadriiformes; family Chionidae; genus Chionis; species Chionis minor. The sequence continues at coordinate 1,462,416 of VZSF01006565.1, forward strand.
GCATTGTCCCTGGGCAGGGGGGCAGGGTGTCCCCGCAGGCGCCTGCAGCCCTCGCTCTGTCTCCTGCAGCCCTCTTCACTGAGACCCCCCACGACATGACGGCCCAGGCGGGTGAGGACGTGGAGATGGCATGCTCCTTCCGAGGCAGCGGCTCCCCCTCCTACTCCCTTGAGATACAGTGGTGGTATGTCCGCAACCACAAGGACTGGACGGACAAACAGACGTGGGCTTCCAACCAGGTAATGCCTCTCGTCCTCCCCCTCCGGCAGCAGCACTGGGAAGCAGAGCCCTTCCCCGTGCTCGCCCAAGGGGGCTTTGCTTGCAGCAGCTGTTGGGGCTCAGGGGGGACCCCGTCCCACAGCAGCATCCCCAGCACTGACCGGACCTGCAGACAGCAGGGTCTCATCCCCCTCTGCTCTGCGCTCGCAGACAGAGCCAAGCCTGGGGGCCCCACAGCGCAGGACCACGCGTGGGGTGCACGACGTCTGGCTGCACCAAGGATGCTCTGGGGCGCAGGGGCTGGCAAGGCTGGCCTGTCCTGACCACCCTTCCCAATTAGCCGAGGGGCCACGCGGTTCATCCCCCGGGATTGATCCCAGAGGCTTTGTCTTTGTACTTGTGCCTTCTCCCATCTCATCCTGAACCCATCCTCTTGCATCCCTTCCCGTATCCTCCACCCCCCCTGCCCTCCCTTGTTTTCCCCATTTCCGTGTGTATCGGTCTCAGCAAACAGCTGTCTCTTTATTTCTCTTTCTGTTCACACAGAGATAAGGGCCAAATAATGGGAAGGCAGCTTTAGGTATTTTAATGAGCCTTTATTATCATGTCTTTGGCAGAGCTGCTACTGGTATTACCATAAATTGAGAGGAGCATCGGGGAAGTGCTGCCCCTTGGGAGCACTGCTGGGGGGCCAGGGTGGCTGCGGGGGTGAGGGGTGGTGGGTGAGGGGTGGTGGGGGTGCCCGGAGTGGGGAGTGGGCACGGCAGAGAGCCCACACACCTGGGGGGCTGCTGCCCAGCTTTCCAGCTGATTTGGGAACATTTATGGTAATCGGGGCAAGTGCTGGCTGTGAAGGGGATGGGGATGCTGGGGACAGGGGTCACTGCCGCAGCGGTGATGCCGCAGTGAGAGGGGTTCCTTCCCCAGCCCCAGGTCGTGGGGAGCCCCCGGTGGTGGAGCCAAGCTGTGATGGGGACCTGTGGGCAAACACCCTGTCCCAGCCTGGCTGCCATGGTGCTCCAGTGCCACTGTTCCCTCCCTTTTCCAGCTGCCCCGTGTTGCTCCCCATATGGGAGCTCCCCGAGTGCCTGGGTTTGCTTGGAGCTCAGCAGTCCCCTTGTCCCTTTTCCCTCCTTCTCCTCTCTTGTGGCAGCCATCCTGCGGGTGGGCAGAGTCTGGTGGGTTCCTGCCTGCTCCCAGCTGAGCTGACAGTTTCTCTTCCTTCTCTGGTCTCCCTCCCCATCTCCATCTTCCCCACAGCTGAAAGCATCACCGCAGGAGGAGCCTGCGAAGGACGCGACAAAAATAAGCGTGAGTTTGGCTAATGGTTCTTGCGGGGGCTCCGGTCGAGGGCTTGGTTGGAATGTTTCCCTGCGATGCCGGCACTCAGCGTTGCATGGAGCTGGGGTGGGCTGGGGAGAGTCTTGTGGGGTTTGTGTCTCTGTGCAAGGCTGGGTGCCCCGGACGAGGCGTCCTGGGAGGTGGGGGGATGCGCTGGTCCTGCTGGTGCTGCTGTGCCGCAGGCTGGTGGCACTGGGGCGGGTGGGCTGGACCTGCCCCAGCTCAACGCTGGGAGCAGTGGGGGTGAGAGGTTCTCCCCCATTCTTCCCCCTCAGCACTGAAGGTCGCAGTCTGGACTGTGAGCCCCGTCCAGCTCCTGTTGGCATCTGAGGGACACATTTATGCTAAGGAGAAAATAATCTAATTTACTCCCCAGATGAGCATCCCAAAGCCATTTAGGCTCACGAGAACAGAACGAGGAGACACTAATTAGTTAAATAAAACAAATGCTGTCAGCCTCCCGCTATCAGGCCCCTGCCTCCTGCTGCCGCTGGCCCTCCCCACCTCAGGGGGCTCCACACTTGGGGGTGCCACAGAAACAGAGCAATATTGGGAAGCGCTTCCCACCATCGCCCCTGCCCCGGCAGCCTCTTCTGGCCTTTCTGTTTTTCCCTCACTGAATGAGCAAGGAGGGACAGGGCTCGCCATGTGCCCATGGATCCTCGGGACCAGGTGCCGCCGGTGCCCAGGATCAGTCCCTCTGTCCAACTCTCCTCCCTGAGGAACGACAAAGAGCCATTTACAAGGAGTAAAATGCCAGAAAACTTCATGACAGGGGGCATTGCCCCTCATGTCCCATCGGTGGGGATCATGTATAGCTTCTCTTACTGGTAATGAATCCCCCATGGGGACTGTATCCCCTTTGATCTATCCACCTTGTGGCTGCCTGGGGTTTCAGCCCTGTTCATCACCATTCCTGGGATGGGCACTGCGATGTGCCCACAATCCACATCCAAACCCCAGCAGGTACCTTCAAGGTCCATCCCTCGCTGGGGTCCTGTGGCTTGCCACCCCATGAGCAGCGAGGCATTGGGGCCGCTGCCGGAGTGGCCAGAACCCGGGTGCTGCCAGCCCCTGGGGATGGAGCCAGCGGGAAGCTTTGCAAAATATGGCCTGGAAGTGCTGCTGATGCCCCCGATCCCACCCCAACCCTGCTCCCAGGGCACAGCGTTTTGTCCACCCCTCGTGAAGATATTGGGGTCCCGGTGCCTGATGCCAAATGGGGGCCGTGGGTGGTTTGTGGGTGGGGGCCAAATCCTGCGCTGGGCAGGGACACATGTCCGGGAGCTGGTGGGTGCTGTGTTAGATCCAAGGGATGGCAGGTCCCACCACGGCACAGCCAGCACAGCCGCACGGAGCCCAGCCGGGGCGGCAGGAGGGGCTGAGTTGGGTGCTGGGGCCGTGGACCTGTCCCGGGGCCAGCACTAGCACTCCTGCTCAGCTCGGCCATTGCATTTTTCAGCATAATTAGTCAGTTAATTTTACACCGGAATGTAATCAATGTGTGTGCATGTGTAACCAGGATTTATTTTAAAGCGCTTAGGGTGCGACGCTTCTGCCGTCTCCTCCAGATACAGCCAGCAGGGAGAGGCTTGAGTTTTAAACCTTTTTTTTTGTGCATGCGTGTGTGTTATTTTAAATGTCCTTGATTATTAAGTGTTTACGGAATGGAGGAGATAAATGAGCATGGGCGAGACACCACCACGAGCAGTTCTGATAAAATGCGTGTTACAGCCACGGAGGCAATTGACTGAGAACAAACGGCAGCGTCAAACAATGTGAGACGATGTAAATCATATGCAGAAACCACCGCGTCAGGCACCCCCTTGGCCATTTTTTACCCGCCAAAACACACTTGGTGCTGGGGGTGCCGGTGGTATCACTACCCGGAGCCACCGCGCTTTGTGGGGCTGCGGAGAGGGAAGCCACCACCCCCCTTTGCTGTGTGGGAGCAAACACGATGGGTCTGAATTTGGGTTTTTTCCCCCTTGAATTCTTTAAACCCGCTGTTTTGCTGCCAAGCAGTGGTGTGTTGCGGGACAGAGCTGTGGCTGGGCACCACCGTGGCCGTCGGTCCATCCCGGCCCATGCAGGGGGTCTCTCCCTCAGTTCCCATGGGACAGCACGGGCTGTCACTGCCCTGCCCAAGCCTGCGAAGCTGTGAGTGTTACAACCAGTCATAAAATTATCCCTCCTGCTCATAACTGAGCTGTGGGCTGAGGCTCGCTGACCTGCGTGTCATGGGCTCCACGGCCACCGACAGCACGAGCAAACTGGGGGTTTCTTTTATTTGCTCTAAATTTCCCAGCCATTAATTTCAGTAAGTGACTTCTTGCTCTTCCAGCCCAAAGAGGTTTTCTTGAAGCTTCTTTCCCATGACGGTCTCGGTGTCCCGGCACGCTCACCCCAGGGCCAGCAGCTCACCTCCCTCCCGCCCCGCAGCCCCCGTGTGCAGCCCCTGCCTGCCCCCTGCCCCGTCCTGGGCACAGCTTGGGGCGTGCCTTGTCCTGTCCCCCCTGGATCCCCATTCCCTGGGATGCTTATGGCTGCGCATGGGCTCTGAGCAGCCCCAGAGCCGCCCTTTGGGGTGGCCCGGGCCATCGCACACAGCACCGGTCACCTCTCAGCAGCCCACGGTGTGCAGGGCGGCTGAACGCAGCTGCTCACCTGTGCTCACATGTTCTTGCATGTGCTCACGTGTGCACGCGTGTGAACGCACCGATCGCCCCCTCGGCTGCGGCAGTGCAGCCCGTTGGAGGGACCGGTGACGGGGCCCCCGTCCCCATGCTGCTGCCTGCATTTCAGTGCTGCCTTTTGGGCTGGGAGTTTGTGGCTCTTTGGTTGTGGCTCCCAGCCCCATTTCTAAACACCATAAAATCTTCAGCTAACAAATGCAGCGGCAAGTAGAAAAATGGCCTTTGCCATCCAGTGTGATTATAGGGAACAGAGCCAGGGGCCTCGGGGCGGGTTATAAATCTGATTTATTGACCCAGCCCAACAGCAGCCGCAGCTCTGGCTAGTGAGTAAGTCTTAAATTTCATTGGGTGATAAATACTGAGAGCGAATCAATTTGGTAGAAAAGCTAATTAGCCGGCGTGGTTCTGCATCGATCTTGGAGCCCTGCGTGGCCAGGCGCACGCCAGGGACTCCATCATCCCGTGGTCCAGGGCTGGGGCCGGGGTCGTCCTGTGCCGACTGCTCAGCTTCACCCACCTTCACCATGTCCTTCCCAGCACGTAGCTGGGGCACGGCGTGGTGGCACGCGGTCAGGGGTGGCACTGACCCGGGTGTCTGGGGGCCATGGAGGTCCCGGGGGCCGCCTGACCCCCTGTTTACCCCATCGCAGGTGGTGAAGGTGGTCGGCAGCAACATCTCCCACAAGCTGCGGCTGTCACGGGTGAAGCCGGCGGACGAGGGGACATACGAGTGCCGGGTGATCGACTCCAGCGACGGCAAAGCGCGGCACCACAAGGTGAAGGCGTACCTGCGGGTGGAGGCAGCGGGGGGCATGGGGCACCCCCAGGACACCCAGCTGCGGGGCGCCCCGCTGCCGGATGCCGCCGCGCCGGGCTCGGCCCACGCACACCACCACCACCACCACCACAAAGCCGGGAAGGAGCTGAAGAAGCGCTCGGCAGACGCCTCCTGCGTGCTGTAGGCAGGCGGTGCCGGGGGGGGGATGCCAGAACCCCCCGCCACCCCGGACTCAGTGGAGCCGTCGAGGGTCCTGCGCCCCCTGCCAGAGACTGGCCCCACCGCCCCGTCTTGCCCACCGCCCCCCACCACCTCCTCCTCCTCCTGTCGGCCACCGCCGGCTCAGTTTCTTCCCCAGCCCTGTGGCGCAGCGGTGCCAGGGCTCGGTGTGGGAGCAGGACCATATCCGCAGTTGGGGGGGACATCGCTGGGACCGTGCCCGGGGACAGGGCGTACGCCCACACACGGTGGTCCCCATCCCCACTGGCCCCCTGCAGGCGGGCGCCCCGCTGCTTGCTGCCACCCGTGGTGCCACGCGGGCCACATTGCGCCCCAGCTTTGTGCGCCCAGTGGAGACCCCCCCTGCCCGTGGGACCCTCCCTGCCCTCCCTTGTGCTTTGCAGAACTGACCGTCCGTTCCCGTAGGAGGCCCAGTTTAGTTGCTCTGTTCCAGCCCCGCAGTGCAGATTTAAGTTCCATCGTCCATCTTACAGACCGTGCGTATCGCCTCCCCCTGCCCCCGCCTGCCCCAAAGCCGCCCAGGCACGTCGAGGCCTGAGCTCAGCGGAGGATGGATGGCGTGGCACGGCACGCTCCCGGCATGCTCCCGGCACGCTCCCCCAGCACAGCTGTGGTGCTGTGGGCTGTGCCGTGGCATCGCCCAGCCAGGCAGCTGCCCGCGGTCCCCGCGTGCCCAAGGAGCCATGCCGTCGGAGCTGGCCCGCTTTCACCCATTTCTCCTCCCAGCCCTTTGCATTTCACGGAGGAAGGGGAGATCAGCCATCAGCCCCGGCTGCCATCACTCCGTCCCCGCTGCCCGTGCCGGCGCGGCGCTCAGCCCTCCGCTCCCAGCCAAGCTCCCCTTCCTCCGGCGCCACAGCACCACGCCAGCCCGGGCAGGGTCTGGCTCCCGCGTCACAGTGCAAATGGCAGAACCCGTCCCCCGTGTCCCCATGGGTAAACACCACCACTGGGGATGGGGCCATGGGGAGGGAGAGGGGAGTCCCAGGTTCCCCCATCCGGGTGCTGGGTGCTGCTCCCCTGCCGCCGCTTGCCCACGCCGCCACGCCTGCCGCCACCAGACCTGCTGCAGCTAATAAAGCTCTTTAAACGAAGTCTCTGCGGGTCTGCGGTCTCTGTCCCTGGCACGGCGAGTGGACATCGCTTTGGTACTGTCTTGGCTAAAAAGGGGCATAGCTGGGGCTGCCCCTGGGAGCTGCTGGGTACGGATGGGGATGAGGACGGGCACCATCATCATCACCTGCAGCTGAGGGCTCAGGGCATTTAAAAGCTGCAGGTGGGGAGCTCCCTGCCCTGACTGGGAGCTGGGTGATGCTGCCCTGTGGGTGCAGGATATGGCTGGGTCCCAGGTGAGCGGGGGCTGCTCTGCACCGCGGCCATGGGGTGCTGGGTGCAGTGGGCAAGGCTGGGTGGGCTGCTGGGGGTCTGTCCCCTCTGTCTGCCTCCAGGTGCCAACCCCTGCCTGGCTGCCTCGTCTCCGGCCATTTGGGAGGTTGGGGCCCCCAAAGTGGGGGTGCTGGCTCTCCCCCGGGACCAGGAGTGGAGAGGGAGCTTGCAGCGTCGGCAGCACCCAGCTTGGCCCCAGCTGCCAGGAGTCCCTCAGCTACTTTGCAGCTTATTAATCCCTGGAGCTCCACAGCGCTCACCTCTCACTTTGCTGATATGAAGCGATTTGTCATGTGTTAGAGTAACAAAAGCAAAAGCTGCTGGCCTGGTGTCAGTCAGCACCGGCGGCAGAGGAAGGGCGCAGCGCGGCTGGTGACCATGGGATGTGATGAGAGCCACACTCTCCTTTGCCACCCACTGTGGGTCTCACCTGCAGAGCCACCATCTCAGGGGAGCAAACAGCACAAGGAGCTGGTAAACAGGCAGGGTACTTCATCAGGAGAAAAATATTAATCAGCTGCAGGGCAAGGGGGCTGTGGTGGGAAATGCTGCTTTGCCACAAGCAATAACAGCTGCTGTGCCGTAGCTCTCCCCGGCAGAGCTGTGGGGGCTCGTGCTGCACTCGGATGCTCCTTGTCAGGGAACTGTATCACTGGTGGGGGAGGAGAGGGAGCAGGAGGCCTTGGCCACTGGCGCAATAAAAAACAGTCTACAGAGGAGGAAAATGAAGAGCCGGAGCTGCTTTGGGTAAAAGGCTGCAAATCACCTCAAATGGAGAGTAAACAAATTGCTGTGTGGTGTAGTAATTTGCAAAACCTAGAGGCAAGCTTTAAAAATAACAGGTTTTATTAGAAGAGATTAATTTTGCTGAGTTTATATGAAATCTTGGGAGCGGGAATTGGAGGAGAGGACCCCGCCGGATCTGTGTGCAGGACCCGGCAGCCCTGCGGAGCGCCGGACCCCAGTGCCCCTGACTCCGTGTGTGAAGGTGTCCCCATGTTCGTGGCTGGGTTTGTGCATGGAGGAGGCAGCTGGATGCGGGTTTCTTGGCTCCCTGTCCCTGGGGAGGGCGGTTGGAGCAGGGTTGGAGTGGGGTGAGCTGGCTGGCATCCCTTCTTGCTATGCCTGGGAAGGGCTGTGCCCCCCGCACAGAGGGCAGCTGCCTGCTGGGGCTGGGTTTCCTGCAGGACAACGAGGGTACTCAATGGGCTGGAGCTGAGCAGCCCTCCCACACATCGGGGTGCTGCCCCCAGCTCAGTCCCGGGCCCCAGCGTGCGGGGGGCTGCTCCGGCCCCTGCCTGGGGAGGGGGGTGCGGGCAGGGCAGCCCAGAAGCCCCTGGGCTCACTGAGAATGGGCTGAGCTTAATATGCAAGTCACTGCTGGGGAGGAACCAGCCTCATGAAAATGCCATTTCCACGCAGTCATTCTTCTGGCCATTATCCTGCTTCAGACAAAAGCAATTTACTCTGCCTGTAATAAAGCAGGGGTGATAACGAAGCTGAGAAGAGCTGTGACAGGCGGCCGTGTGACTGAGGCCAGCCTCTCTCTGCTGGCTGTGAAGGGCAGCAGTGGGGAAAATCCCTGGGAGAGCCAAGAAGCCTGGAGAGAGCACTGGGAGAAGCCGGTGCTGGGACTCACTGGTGTCTCGGTGCAGTCGGTTGTGCCGGAGCCCTGGCTGGGGAGATGTGGCTGGTTTCTGGGCACTGGGGCGCGCACCAGTACAGCAACCAAGGCATGGATGTGCTCACTGGGCAAGGCGGGAGGGTGGCCGGAGGGAGCAGCGCCCTGCCCTGCCCTGCCCAGTGAGTAGCGCCCGGCAGGAGAAGGGGCTGCACGGGAAGCTGTGTTTGCCTCTGTGGATGCAGCAGCTCTGTGCTGGGAAGGGGTGACAGACCAGTGGGTCCTGCCCTGTCCCTGAGGGGCACAGCAGGAGTGTGACCTTGCTGTCATAAGGACCTGAGCACCCTGGTCCCCACTATTGCCAGGGCAGTGACCCGCTGTCTCGGTGCGATATGCTCCTCAGCCATGGGGGTGAAGGGTGGCAGCAGTCCCTGGGGCCCATTGACGTCCCTCCTGGAGCCCAGCTTCACGCCAGCTGGTGCCACTGCCTGACTCCGCAGCGAGGGCTCCATCAGCCCCGAAACCAGACAGCTGCATTATGGGGTCACCAGGAAGCCCATGTTGGAGTGGCAGCCCAAGGCCCCCTTCCTGATGGATGCAGCTGATTCCAGTTGCTTCCTCCTCCTCCCCAGCTCTATTACATGGGGAAGATGGTAATTAAGAGAACTTTTCTAATTCCTTTCCTGTTGTCACAGCCCTCCTGCTGGCTGTACTGTCCTGCTGAGAAACAGCAGCCGCTGCTTCCCTCGCCCAGCCTGCACTCAGGAGGGAGGGAGGGAGGTGGCTGGTCCGGGCTCTGGTGCGGTGCCATGAGACCTCTGAGCATGAGGCACGTCCCAGCAGGTCGTGCCAGTGCACACGCTGAGGACCTGCAGCCCTGAGGTGTCACGCCTGACAGAGGTGGCTTCACTTCCAGCCCAGTCCACAGGAGCTGTGGCTGCGCTGTCCCCACTGCGGCTGTTAAGACCCCTGAGAATGGGAATTGGTGTGGACATGACCAGAGGGGGGTCAGTGTGGATCAGCAGGGGTGGGAGCAAGGACTCTTGATGTGACAGTGCTGCCCTTGACCCTCATGCCTGTCCTTCTGCCTGGTGGTGTTCCTGACGTGGACATAGGCAGGCTGGTCTCCTCGGAGACCCCACCGCTGCGCTCCGCAGGGTCCCTGCGGCTGGGCAGGACGGGCTGGCTGTGGAATCCCGGGTGGGTTTCCAGGGCTGGTGCTGGGAAGGCAGCAGGGAGGTGTCTTGCTCTGGTGGATGCTGCAGTAGATGGACAGGTAGATATTGCAGATGCCATTTGGTTTTATGCTTTTCCTTTCAGAAACATGTATAACTTTATTCTAAAAAAAACCAAAACCAACTCGACTAAAGGTTATTGGTTTTTCTTTTAAGCTTGCCTTATCTTGGCGGAGGTGAATCCAGCAAGGCTGGGCTATTCCTGCTTCCCAGAGGTGACCAAACAGCGCAGAGCATGTGAAGATAAACGACTTGGCTGTCTGCAGCCCCTGAGCAGCGAGCGGTGCCCGGCAATAGCAGGGGAGCTTCTCGCCCGGCTGGTTTGGGGGCTGATACCAAGCTGCAGGAAGATGGCATGGGTTTCCCATGGGAATATTTCACGTGTACCTCCCTGGCAAGAGCTGCAGCCCATGATGAGCCCGTGACAGCCCTGCGCTGCTGCTGGGTGCAGGGAGGGCAGGGAGAGGCAGCGGGTGGAGAGACCGGAACAGATTGTTCGGGCAGGAGCACCATCACGGTGCTGCTGAGCTGTTATGTGTGAGCTCCAGCCAGCGCTGAAGGCAAGGCAGAGATGGGTTGGATGCAGCGTGTGCACCTGATGGATGAGTTTTATCAAGTGCTACAACAATCCAGAAAATTCTGCACCAACCCCAAGGGTGCTTTGGAGACCAAAGGTAATATTTCACCTTTCTGCCTCTCCCATCTTCCCCTGTCAAACCAGCTCTGAAGGGTTCCTTCGTACAAAATCCAACCCAGTGTTAAGCACTGAATATATATATTTAAAAAAGCATAGCGGGGTAAAAGCTGAACTGCAGCCCTGTCCTACCTGACAAAAAAGCCACGGACTTGTGTTTTTCCTGGAGAAGCAATCAGGAGTAAAGCCTGAATAAAACCACCGAGGGGGTGTTGGCATCAGCAGCAGTCCCCTTGGTCCCAACAGCTGAGACATGTTTTGGACACTCAACCCAGGATCCCCAACAGCAATACACAAACCCTATTCCATGTAACAATCGGTTTATTGCTTTGGTTTTTGCATTTCTGAGCTTGCTTCCAAATTTACAGTCAAGATCTGTCCCTTTGCCTTACTAGCATAAAACTTTCACAAGTGAGTGGGGGCAGCTTGCTCCCAGAAGCTGCTCCGGGTGGAGCTGATGAATCCAGGAGACAGAATGATCCAGCAACAGCCAAGTAAAGCAGCACCTGCAGACCATCTCTGGGGACGGAACCGGGAGGACCCGGGAGCTGGAGTATCCTACAGCAGCTTCCAGGTGGGCGGTGAGTCCCTCTGGCAGGGGAAGCAGGCAGACCCCAAAGGCTCGGCGTCCTCTCTGCTCGCCGCATTGCACAATACCCACTCAAGCAAACCGTGGCACCACCGTGGTACCACCATGCTCACACCCGGTGCCACCGCCTGCATCGTCTGACCACATTCAGCTGTACTGGGGCACAGGTAGATATTTCACCTCGTTCTCCTGGGGAGGGACGTTAAAAATCTGAGTGGTCTACAAAATGGCCTGCAAGAATGACAGGCAATCTGGGAACAAGGAGGAATCTTAAATCACTTGCAAGCTGTAAATCAGGACTGGCTGTTTTTTCTAAAGCATGTCTTGTACTCAGTGGTGAGAATCGGGAAGCACAATGCATTTGGTCAGTCTTAGCAAACTGCAAACTATAAGAACAGCCTCAATCTTTCTAAAAGGATGTGGTTTTCTTGCCAGTAATACTGGTGAGGAATTTATTGGAAGGGCATTTTAACTTTTTCTGATAATAACTGATTTTAAAACCAAGATTTCTAATGCACCTTAAACAGGACTCCCTCCCTGGGAAGGGTTAAAGCCAGAAAAAGCTTTTGTTTTGGGCTGGCAATCATTGTCCAGCTGAGAACAGGAGGGAATATCACAGTTGTGAGGATGTCAGAGGGCTGAGAGGGGGTGCTGAAGGGGCACCACCCAAGCATCAAGTATTGATAAGTAATTTCTGGAAAATCACTCTCTCTTCACACTGAAGAACTTGAAATAGATGTGTTACGTCCCTTGGATTTATCTCCAGCACCATGTGCAGAGAAGTACAAGTCAGGAGGAATGGGGGCAACGTACCCACCTGATCCTCTAACACTGTTTAAAAAAAATACCAAACAAACAAAAACTTTTGCCCATGGGGAGGGTGTCTGGGCCAGTACCCCAGAGCAGGCAATCCATTCTTTGCCCCCAGCACGATTCGGGGCCCGATGGCATTATCCCAGGTGAGCGTTATCCTGGAAGTTCCTCATTCCACACCCCATCCACCGTGTACGTCTGTCAAGGAGGAGATGCCTCTTGGGTGCCAGCCCGTGGTATTGTACCCTCCAGCTGCTGCAGCTTCTCCAGCAGGAGCAGCACGTTGTCGGTGAACTCATTCCGCTGCCTCCCCATCCCACTTAGCTTCACGGGCTGCAGGCTGGTGTGGGGGGGCTCGTACTGGTGGGGGCAGTAGACCTCGTTCAGGAGGAGCCAGGTGCTGTCAGGGTCCACGCACATTAAGTGGAGGAAAACACTTTGGAAAACAGTGGGAAGAAAGGAAAGAAGAGTAAGGAGAAGGCCTTTTGATTGTCACCCAACAGGGCCATTAACAGAGCTTTGATGTTGCCTGCAACCTCTGACAGCCGATCAGACTTGGAGGCTCATTAGAGAGTGCCATTAAAATGGCTCCTGTGCCCAGGGGAAGACAGTTCAGTGGTCTTACACCACCAGCAAGTGGGAGAAAAATAGTTATTATGCTACATGGTATGTTATCAACCTCAGACAAGTGGCTGGTGAATAACTGATGCAGGCTTTTGTCTCTGTTATAGGCTGTTGCTGGCAAAAGCCTTTCTAAATCGGCCCGTCCCAAGTGCTGCAGAGGTGGCTGCAGAGTATTGCATGTGCTATTTGCATCTGGCATGTTTTGGACAATTCCTCCTGCAGAGCTCTTATGAGAGGTTGTATATGTTGTTCACCACCCTCTCTGGTTTTTGGGGAGTGAAGGGGTCAAACCATCTATCTGGACTTCTGTCCCTTTTCAGAGGTGCTAAAAACAAGGGTATTTCTGGGCAGCTGCCCAGGCTGGGCCACAAGTAGAACTGAATGCTGTATTTCTTGCTTATGTGAGGCCTCCTCTCAAGCCAAGTCCTTATTAACTCCCTCCAAATTTTCTTCCTTCTGCACAGCACCTTTCACAAAGCAGGATTTTATTTTTTAAATGAACCTTCATTAACAATAGAATGGAGGAAGAGAGGAATGACAACTTCCTCTAGTACTTTACTGCTGTGTTGATGGTTTTCACTTTGAATTTGAATACCCTGGGTAAGATGGGGGATTTGACTTTTGGGTATGCATTTCCCACTTTTGACTCCAGCTGTGAGCTGCTGTAAGGAAGATGCTGTGGACAGTCCTGCTGGAGAGCAGGAAGCTCCTAGGAGCAAAAGAGCAAATGGCTGATTTGCATGACCTACTTTTACTCATTTCTTCCCGCCAGTAACCTTTGGGGTAGCCTAGCTCTGTGTCAGGGTTTAATGCACAGAAGGCATATTCAGCTGAACTGGTATTAAGTTCTCTGGCTGTGCTATGTACATAATTAAGCTAGAATTTGCAAGCTGCCATGACAGCACTGCAAGGCCTCTTCCTGCATGATACCGAGTACTCTGCGCTCCCACGGAGACTGTGAGCCCCAAGGGTACTCAGCACTTGCCAAACTTATGGACCAGCTTTCCAAAACCTCAGTAAATGCCTGGCCACAGATGTTCAGGTCTCTGGTTTCTACTGAAATCACGTGGTCCTGAGAGGAACAACAGCTGGGTGAGGTAAGAGAAATAGGAGGGTAGGTCTGTCCCTGTTCCTCCAAGAAGCACAGGACAGAACTCCTCTCTAAAATCAAAGATCACCTGCTACAAAAGCCACGCAAAATCCAGACCTGACTGCTGCCAAAACTTCTCCCTGAAAAACTCTTATCCCTAAAGTAAGCTTGCTTCTGATGTAAAGCAGGCGGAAATCCCTTTTAGAAGCTCCCCTCTGAAAGGGAGCGCAGTGCCATGGATAACCTGAAACAGCACAGAAATGAGATGGAGGCACTAGAAAGCTCCCTCCCTCACCTCTTCACAATAATCTTGTGGCTGGATGAATTGTCACGCCACGAGCAGCCAAAGTTGTTGCTTTTGCCTGCCTGCTGTTAACCGCTTCCCTGTCTCTCAGTGCAGGTCTCCGAACAGCAGTGAGGGAAGACGTTGCCACCGCAAGCTGTTGGCAGTGTCCCCTCCTGAAGGTGCCTGCAGTGCCTATCTGTCTGCTCCAGAGGAACCCAGCGTGAACGTGCTCCAAAGCGATAGCTGGGCTTGGCAACAACCGCATCAGCAACATCCTTCTGGGGGACAGCCAGATGCAGGTGAGCTCCTGGGGCTCTCTGCTCCCCAGCTTTGTTATTGCAGCTCTGCTGACCGGAAAAGGGAGGGCTGACTGATCCGAGTGCCAGCCGGAGTAAAGTGCAGGCAGGGTCTACAGCTCGCACCTGCTGACGTCCCTGCACCAGCTCTCCAAGCCCTGCTGGCTGCCGGTGCTCTTCTGGCTCTCCTGGCGCTCGCCTGGCCGTGACAGTGTGAGCGTGCAGCTGTCTGCCTGCCAGCAAACAGCAGGTCCCACTGGTTTCCCCCAGCTTACCATAGAAATAATCCTCACTCCCTATGGCTGGGGTGGATAGGACCAGGCAAGAAAGATTAATCACTGGGAAGTAAACATGGGAACAGGGAATACTACTCAGCTGGCTTCTGCTTCTCCAACACATGCACAACTTTACCTCTCACGTTCCCAGCAAAGATGCTCTGCTCTCCAACCTCTTCCCAATCAGCTGCTCTGGAGAGAGCAACCCTCAAGAGATTAGCTGGTCCCTGGAGAACTCCACTGCCTCTTGTGCCCATAATGGCCTGAGGTGTGTGATTATCTCCTGATAACCTGGAGTGCTGTGCAGTGTAAAGGACAACTTGACTGCTACATTTCCAAACTAACTCTGGGGTAGTTTCTAAGCAACCTGTTTCCATGGCAAAGAATCCTGGGGTTAATCCAGGTTTGTTTTCTGTTGTTGCCTTTTTTTTTTTTACTTAAATATCATTTTATTGAATTTTGCCTTGTGCAGGTCGCTGTTTTAGTGTACTTCAGCCCAGCTTGCGAATGACAGCTGTCAATAAGTATCCAATAAACTACACAAACCGAAAGACGTATACTGCACAATCAACTTTGGTATCTAAAAAGGTCCAAAAATAGCTCATATTTGTTCCAGTTGTGCTAAACAACTTATTCTACTAGCACAGAGCAGAGTTAGGCTATTCTGTTGCCTTGTCTTTTCCCAAGCTCTAAGCAAAGCCATGGCACAGTGAACAGGCTGGCAAAAGGACAAATCTTTCTGGCTTCTGCATCTCTGCTGAATGTTTAACTAGATACAGTTCATCGCAGACTTCAGTAAGAACTGGGGAAATTATTTCTGCATCCTGGGAAAAAAACCCCAAAACATTCCTATCCAGACTGTTGACCGAAAGATCAAATGGTAAACTTCATGGGCTGTAAAATTTTTTTGGGAATTAACAGTATGTTTCAGAACACTCACTTCAAAATGAAAAAAATCAGAGCTATTTGTAAAGTGTTGACATAAGCCAATGACAATTTCTTAATTTCTTTTCCTTCAAAGTGGGTCCCCCCACCTCAAAACTGAAAAGCTTGTCGGGGATGATGTAACTTAAGAAATTGATGAGAAGCTCAGATTTACATATTGTGACTCTCAGTTTACACCATGTTCCCCCCTGCCTTGTTCCCAACGCTTGGCCCCACACCACCTCCCCTTTGCTGCTCACACGTTTTGAGGTCACTTCACCCACAGTTGCACTGGTTTATTTGCATTGAAAGCAAAGATGTACGTAGTGTTCCCTCGCCTTCCCAAAACCCTCTTCAGTATATTTTTTTCCCAGGCTTTGGATAATATTCTTCTCCTGGAATACTCCCAGCAGTCGTCTTATAATAAAGCCTATTGTCCCATTTTCTGTTCCTCAGACAGGCTGGAGTTCTTTTTTTCCCAGCATCTATTTTTGCCTGTTGAGTATTGCATGAAGTTGCAGTTACAAAATTCACTTACTCCCACTGGTTCATATAATAAAACTACAGGGTCCTATAAATGGTCTTAAGCAGCCTCCTTGGGGCATGATAACATCCCTGGAAGACAGCCAAAATTCCTTTATTTTTTTTGGTGGCTCCAGCACCTTGGCCAAAAATTCCTGCTTAGCCTTTCACATACCGACAGAATCTTCACTTAGTCAGTGTGAGGAGTTATTGGAGCTGCAACTGACTTTCTAAGACCTGACCTTGTTCTTGGCAGGTCACAACTCATGAGTTGAGTAAGAATCCAAAAAGCTGAGCAAAGGCCAGTTAGTATAAATCAATATGGCAAGCTGATTCCAAACATCTTTTTACCTTGTATGATTTCTGCAGTGATAAAGCTGAGTTATGTGACGTATGTTGGCGCTCATGCTGTGGCTAAGATTAGTTCTGGTCTGTCTGTTTTCAGAAGCATTTAAAATGCAGAATTTTTCATGTAGTGGGCTGATAATGCTACTCTTGCCTAGATGGAAAGGGCCTTATGTGTCAGTGTGTAGGACTACTTTCAGGCACACAGAGAGCAAGGAAAAGGAACGGAGCTTACAGGAATCTGGTGGTTAAGCAGCTGGAGAAAGGAAATTGAAGCCTGGCTGAGAAGTGACTCTTATCCTGGCACGGGAGCTGATTGTTACAGTGTAAACTAATTTTGACTTTTCCAAGCTGAAACCTCAGATCAGGTGTATAGTTAAAAGTGATTGTGCTCTGTTTAACTCTGTTTCATCCAGGCTCCAAGACCAGGGAACAGACAGGACTGAACTGAAAAAAAAAACCCCCAAACTACAAGCACTGCCATATGCATGGTTAATATCAGGCCAGGCATGATCCATGCCTCACTGCATATATGAGTCCGCCAACAGAGCTACATGAGACAGCTGTTAACAGAAAACCTTGCTTTGTTTGGTGTAATTTGTAATGTCTGGAGCATCAAAAGCATGGGTGGAGCAGTGTGCCATATGGCATTTTTTCCTTAAAACAGAATAAAAATAATATACAGGAGACAAATGTTACTTGCCCAGAAACTTTGCTGTCCCTTTTTCTCCAACAACAGTGAACTTGCTTCACAATACAGCTTCTAATGACCCTATCACATCATAGGGCTAATTCAGTATTTCCCCCCGCCCCTGCTGTGGAGGAAATTGCACAGCTTTTCAGACTGCTTTGTTAATGATTTAAAAGCTTAAGATTCCAAATATCTGGATAAATCCTGGTGTTCTGCTTTCTATTCCAGCATTGCTTACACAGACGAACACTTTATTGTATTAAGGGTATGCAAGCCTACAGCGAAGAACCCCTTCGCAGAACAAATGCTGCTGAAGCCTGCTGTGATGCAATAAAAGCCACTAAGGTAAAAATAAACCTACTTTCACCAGTGCAGGAATACAAACAAAGGTACAGCTACAGCTTCTGAGAGCGCTTTCCCTCTAAATTGCTGCCCAGCCACACAAAAGCCCTTCACACCCCGCAACCCCTGGGAAGCCTGTGCTCAGGTGAAAGGGAACCAGCAGCTCTTCCCTTTTCAACAGCCTGCCCTCTGAAATCCACAGTGCCTGCTGAACCTGCTCACTGCCGGCTTCCTCCCCCCTCAGGGGAGGGGAGAGTTGGCCACACAGAAAGTGGGGGGGCTTTTACCCCTGTCCTTCAGCAGAGACAGAGGTGCACGGCTTTCTTATTCACTTTCCATGTTCTGTAGCTGGACTCGTTTTTTTCTGCTAAAATCTCTGGCCTTGTTTCCAGGTGACAACATGTGACAATAGTGATTTCTTATCCTGACAGCAGGAACATGCTGAGCAGGATTTTGAACACCAAGCGGCAAAGTATGTCTGTCAACACCTCACAGAGCTGATGTGTGTTCACCTAAACTGTTTGTGCTCTTTTCACCTCTCCCAGCCTCCTCAAAGCAAGACCGGTGCCAAGACTGACAGCTTCCCAAACAAACTCCGGTCCACCTGGCAGAGTCTGGGTGGACGTGATCACAGGAGCCCAGGGAAAATGGAAGGATAACAGAAGTAAATCCCCCAGCCTGCAGAAGGTATTAAGTGATAAAATACATGGGAATATCTGGCCTATCCTCTTGCATAGCTGTCTTCCCTGCTACAGTTTTATGCCATCTGTGGGCCAAGAGCCCCAAGTATTCTAGCACAGGAGGTGGTTAGAAAAAAGCAAGTAGCACATCTTCCCCCTCTGCCCCCAAATCCATTGCGAGGTAACCTGAAAGTCAGCTGTAACTTGTGGGCAAGCTAACCTCTCTAGCTCATTTTGGGTAGTAACTGGTACTTCACCAGAGAAAGTAGTTAATTTCCATGAGAGACCCTGTTGTACAGGACTCAAATGTGCTGGAGGGAGGAACAGGGAAGGTGCAAAAGGAAAGGGGTTACTGTGCTCCCTCTGTCCTGCATTACTCATACACCTGACAGACCTGCATTTAAGAGACATTACCTCTGGGCAGCTTCTTGCAGTTTCATGGGTTGCTTGGCGCTGAGGTAAATCAAGCAGGCATCTGCCACTTTATTCAGGTCACTCTCTCCTGCAGAAATGGAACAGAAAAGAAGGATAGGAGGTAACCTACTCAGCGCCTGCTGCCTAACAGAATCAGCTCTAAATTGGCAGCAAGTGGCTTCTGAGCCTTTGAACTGTCTGACCCAGAGCTCTTCTGACCTCACCTCTTAAGCATCTCTCTGCAAAGCTGGGAAAGCAATCAAGGGCATTGAGAGAGGAAAAGAGCAACTAGCCAGCAAAACTTCTCCCTCATCAAAGTCAGCTCCAGAAATTTAATCTAGGAGAATTTCAGAGTTTCATTTCAGTAGAAGAAAGTCATATGCTGTATTTAAAGGGTCAGCCAGAGAGATGCCCCAAAATGGAACCAGTCAACTTAGCCACAAGTCTTATCTAGGCTCCAGTTCTTCAGTTAATTAAGAACAAAGCATGGCTCAACAGCTCTCCCATTTGTCTCTTGGGGAGTAAAGAGTGACCAGCCCCTCTTTAGAGAGCTCGCAAAGAGGACAGATTAAGGCCCAGCAGGACCTGAATGGGATGAGACTGGAGAGTATCAGGAAATCAATGCCATGGGGCAGCAGAAGGATGAGAAGCAAGCGCAGGCCTAGTCCGTTGAGATGAAAGGAGAAGAGGTAAGTCCAGCATAGATCTCACACAACCTGTACTTTCCCTGAAACTCACCCATGTCCAACTTCTCGCACAGAGAACCCAGCCCTTGCAACACTGCCAGCTGCAGCTTGAAGGCAAGTGTGTGGTTGTACACAGGCCCGGCTCTGGCACTTGCTGGGGCTTGGCTGAGGAGGGAACTGGTCAGCTTAGGCAGGACATCTTTGGAGAATCTCTGCCTCAGAAAGTCCCCACACTTTTCACCCAGGGTACAGAGCACCTAGTGGAGAAACATCAGTTACAGGAGGGCAAGTGCACATACAGGTCTGGGAGGGGCTCAGCAATCCTCACCAGCTTGGGGGCGAGGCATTCATTCTCCCTTGATAATTTTTTTGCATTTGTGAACCATGCGACTGCACCTGCCACAGTTTCCCATAATGAGCAGAAGGCGAATGCTCAACAGGAAGGTTGAGTGACCTGCACCCCGCTCTTCAGTTTCACACAGCTAACCTCCTGGGACTGCCCTTCTCTCGTTAGCACTGTAAAGGTAAGAGCAGCTCGTGAAGTCTTATTCAGAATTGCTGGAGGAGCCTCTGATGGAACATGCCATTAAAATATAAATCACCTTTGTGGTGGAAACAGTCCACCTTTACAAGCACACCAGAGAACAGAAAGGCCAATTAGCTATACTTAGCACTATTTGTGTGTGCTCAGGATAAAAATAAAACTGGCCTAGAGAATGGCCTTAAATACATGTAAAAATGAAGGGGGGGGATCCACAGGGCCAATCTATATGGCCAGAACACGGTTCTCTCTTGGAACTTCACTAAGCTCGTGGTCTCAGTGTGCACGACTGAGATGCTGGTCATGTTGAATTTGGCTTACACTGATACTACACTTCCTGTCCTAAGATTTAGGAAGGAAGATGCTCTTAGAAGATTTCTTATAACAAAACCCAAACTCAGTGCTAATTGCAATGATCCCTTGAACTTTTCAAGACTTAATTAGTTTTTGTGTAGTGATCTCTCTGTTCTTTTAGGGCAGGAACATGTGAGGTATGGCCATTCTGAAATTCTAGCATATGGATTCTTGAATTTGGTGAATCGAAACTCTCCTTTTATTCACACTGAAGGGTTCTAAAATGAATCTCATTCTGCACAGCAAAGGAAGCCCTGTGAAACCCTGGGGCTGGCAACCTCTGGAAACGTGCTTTATTGTCCGGCTTGTGAGTCAGGAAGAGAATGCAGTTAGTTGACACGGTCAGGAGCTCCTTAATAGTGTTGTTATGAGGCTAAGTCTTTGCTTAACCTCTCCCCTCCCCTGCCCATGTCTCAATCACAAAACAATCCCTTCTCTTCAGTCTAAGACTTCCAAAGGGGGGTGCTGAGACTGTGGCTCCAGCAATGGTAAGTTGTGCTATATGGAGCCTCTGACAGCTGTAAAAGAACTGTTTTCCTCTTCCTGGCAATAACCACTAATATTGCTGTTTCCCCTAGGAACAGTGTCAAGGTTTTATCTGTGGACAAGCTGCAGTGGGAGTGGCAGGAGCCTAGCCACTGCAGGGGAGCGACCCTGAGTTCTGAACCACATTTAAAAATCACTCCACAAGCTCAGTGCTTCTCTCACGGGCCACAGCAATGCCCGAGCTGCTTGCCTTCTAAGCACCAGCTTGAAGGCTTTTGGCAGAGATTCGCTGCTGTACCTTGAAGGCTCTGAGCACCGCCAGAGGGTCATCACTAATCAGCCGGGTGACAAGGGCTGGCCAGACACGATGAGCCATGGGGAGCAGATGGTTTCCGTGAGGATGCAGCACAGTTACACAGAGCTCCAGCACATCCAGGACCTGGGAAGGAGGGGTAGGTAACAGATTTTCAGTGCGCTGCAGCACCAGCAATTCAGGTAGATCCCCAGTGTCATGCCGGGGAGCTGGGAGAAAAAAGCGCTTTCCTATAAAAAGGTACAGTTTTACCTCAGCACAATCGGTGATAACAGAACAGTGCACACAGCACAGGCGTGTTTGGAAAGGGACAAGTAGCACAGTGACATAACTCGTGCTGGGCTACAAAGCCGGGCTGGAATCAGGGCGTGATTCCCAGCCTGATCCTGCAGGCTGAGCTGTGCACTAGGACCCTACTGCTCCTGTGGCACGGCAGCAGGATCACCTGGTAGGGCTGGGGCCTCTGTGGTAAGAATCTGGGTTATGCCTCACTGCTGCATTTTCTGTCTCGCTTTGCAGTTTAAAAGGAGGCCACCTTCAAAGGATTTTGATAATTAAAAAAAACCCAGGCTTTTAGCCCTGCTTATCATCACCCCAGCAACTTCAGAAATGTTCATCAGTCTATGCGCTACAGTCTGAGGAAGGGGGATGGGAAGCCTAGATGGAAGAAAGATGTGCTGTGCTGCTTCCTCCATCAAAGACTGATGCACAAGACTTCACTATCACGAGCATCAAGGGAAGTTGCGCGATACGAAGCCACCCTTAAGATTCTGTTCAGCCTGGCTGCCATTCGTAAAACAGACTACTCCCAGGAAACTGCCTCCCTTTCTCTTGCCAGACTTGCAGCGTCTGTCCTGAATAAACATATGGCAGCACTAACCTCATTACGGCAGGAAGCCCAACATGCATCGTGCACATGTCGACGAACTACCAGCCCCCTTCATGGGCACCACCTGTCTCCTCAAAGCCGGTGTTTACTAACCTTCAGCCGCACGCGGAGGTTCCCGTCAGACAGCAAGTGGATGCACCTCTCCATCACATCTTTGGCCAGTTGAGCATGGCTCGGCAGTGGAGTTTCTCCTTCTGTGTCAGAGTTGCTTGGCTCCAGCTTAGCGAGGGGAGGAATATCGTCTGGAAGACAAAACCACTACTGAAGCCATGAAAATGACTTGGAAGTTCTGGGAGAACACAATAACCACTCATAGCTACTCTGCAAGTTCCCAAGTGAGGTCTTTGGCATTTTTTAACATATTTAGATATAGTCAACTCTATGCTTGAGTTCTGTGAGTTAAACGTCAGATTTAGTTAAGAGTGTGGGACTAGGGAAGGTTTGCTTTCTTTACTGGACAATGCAGTTGGTCTGACATTTGCAGTGTCTCCTCACCATGGGCTTATTTCCCATTGATTTTTATTAAAAATGAAAAGCCTGGGTATTTAAAGATGAAGTATTTAAAGGTCAGGATTGCAGCATAGCCCAGTAAAGCCTAAAAAGTTCCCTATATGAATGTCTGCAGGGCCTGTCAAGACCAAGTGAGAAGGGAGTGGTGGCATCATTAGCCAGGAGAAAATGGTACAGCGATTCCCAAGGGAGGGTAAGGAAAATGCAGTAGGATCCTGGAAAGAGGAAACTTTGGGTCCTGAACACAAATGGCCTGTTACGACGTAAGAAAAAACTTAGTGTGCTCGTGTCTTAGAGCTAGACCAGACTTGATCTGCAAACATTTCACTTCCCCCCACTGCCGTGCATAGAACAAAGCAAGAATACCCAGCAGCACCTTACATGAGCTAAGGTCAGCTCAAAGCAGACCTGAGACCGTCAAGAGCATGCTGGGCTTCCAGCCTGGTCCCAAGTCCATCTGACAAAAGGAAACCCCAGAGATCACCATCTTTCTCCAAGCTGAACATACTCTTCTCCAGCCATGCACTGTACTGACCTGTCTCTTCGTCCCCCGTGTCAGGAAGATTGCCCTCTGCGATCTGCTTCTGTCTGACATAGTCAAGAAAGAATCGTTCCACGTCTTGCCTTGACACCGCCACCTGCTCCTGGGACAAAGTCCTGCTCTGCCACTCGGCAGTCTGCCTTTGTTGGTGTTCCTCACCACGGGACGATCCAAACCACTGGACTGCAAAAAAGGAACTGATATGTCACTAAGCAATCGTGATCCCCTCCTGCAAGTCAGCAAGGTACCACAGACTCCTTGAGGGATGAACACAACTCTCAGGTCTCATGGAACTGAACTACAGAATCAGGCACCGGCTGTCACATCACCGTGACCCCCCTGACGGTATGGGAATGTTAAAACCTCGATGTAAACAGAAAAACACTTCCATGTGCTTCTACATAGCATTTATGGGAGCAGTAAATCCATCCGTTCTCAACCACTAAAGGCCACGCTCCTGCGAGTCTGCAGGCCAGACAAACACAAACTGGTTGTGGAAAGGGGAAGCTATTGGCTATCTTTGCTTGAGAGCTGGCCCACCAAGCAAAGCAAAGCTGCCATCACGCTGCAGGACCTCCGCTACTTGAAATCTCCCATGGCAAGTCGAAAGGTCAAAGACAAGTACCCTTAGTCACAGTAAGACTGAATTACGCAAAGTAAACGTAATTTAGATACCTAAAGCTGTCATCACTGAGTGGAGGACCCTGAGGAAAGTGGAAGCCTGGTTATTGTAAGACTGATCTAGCGTAGACAGGATATCTTGGATAATGTCTTCCACCAGTGGCAGCAAGTTGGCATCTGAATGCCTCAGCATAGTGTCCAGGACCTGGGAAGCATGTGGCTGATGTGCCAGCTGGCGCAAATTCAGGGATATCCCATTCACCAAATAGTCAGAATTCTCATTAATCAAAGACTGCACAGAGTCATAACTGCAGGCCTCGCATATGTCTACCAGTGTCCCCAGTGCCGTCTCACTGATGAGCAGAGTCTTGTCACCAGCCTTCTCCAACACAGGGTAGAGAGCTGACAGCAGAAGCAACCGGAACTCCTTCCCGAGGACAGCAGCGAAGCAGCCGACACCTTCCAGCTGGATGCAGATCTGCCAGATGTTGCTGTTCATCGTGCGGGTTGTTACGTGTAGCTCTGGGGACGGAAGGAGAATGCTGCTGCACGTGCCTCCGGGACAGGCAGTAATTCCTGAATGCTGCACAGAGCGCTCGTGGCTGATTTCTTCTGCATCAATGCTGGTGATCAAATACCAGTTCGCCTGGTCCGTGTACTCATCGAGAATGGACACTATGGACCCTTTAAGATCATCCATGTTCAGCGAAACTTCCCTTTCCTGGAGGACATCCACTCCCACCCCAGCAGCTCCTGCAATCAGCTCATTGAGGACCATCGCTGCCTGCTTTCGGTACATGGCAGATTCGCTGTACAGCCCCATGAAATGGTCCACAAGCAAATAGAGGTTCCCGTAGTAGCCGAGAACACGACAAACTTGCTGAAGGAGCTGGAAAACTTTCTCCTCTGAGAAGAAGCGGAAGTATTTCTTCTGACATCTGCCTTTTTGCACACCATGCTGCAAGGAGCCCGAAGATCCGCACAGGCTCTCACAGCCCCAACGTCTGTCTTCCACTATCTTGACATCTGTCACGTCCAGCTCCAGAACTTGCATCAGCGCTTTGGACAGACGGTGGAGGTGAGATATGGAGTTGAGGACAATGTTAACCTTGGGGCCCAGTAGCTTCAAATAGCCGAGTAACAAGCTCAAAGTGGAAACCTTGCCCGTGTCATCCTGAGAGTTCATTAGGCGAGGAAGAGCTGTGGCAAGGGAATGGAGGTTCTCAGAAAGGACATCAGCAAGAGCCCTGTTCTGTGCTACGATCCTCTGTTCCGCAATGCCCTGCAGAACCTCATTACACCTGCTTTGGACTTCGCTGTTTTCATCGTTCACCAGCCCAACCAAGGCCTTTAAAAGATGGCTGAACGCATCCACCAGTGACTGACTGCAGTTCCTCAGTAAGTGGCGGACCAGTTCCACCAGCTCCAGTCTCACTTTCCAGTGGGGGTGAACTGAAGAAAATTCCACCATTTTATGGAGGAGGAGAGCGAGTTTTTCAGCAGTACTTTTACTCCAGTCAGGTCCTCTATGGACAATTAGTTCTGATATTCTGTTTTGTTTCACTGGCAGATTGTCTTTATTCTTTGGGATCCTGGCTAGCTGTGCGTCAGCCATTACCAAGCCAACAGTCAGATAAAAGAGTCTGATGGCAGAAACAGTGGTTTTGTGGCCTTGTTTGATGTCTCCAGTAATAACCCGAGACAGCGTAAGGGAAATCCCAGGCAGAAAAGAAGCAAACAAATCCCCGCATTGCTGTGCCTCGTCTTCATCTAGGGGTCGATGCTCCTGGCAGTCGCACTGCAGAACTAGGACCTGTAAGCACTTCAAAGCCGAGATCTTAATTTGCTTTGCTTTTTCTTGCTCCGCTAGGCCCAGAAGCAAAGACACAGCAAATCCTAAGAGGGGAAGGGTGGAAGGTTGATACAGGGACAAGATAACATCCCCGTAAGCTGAATGCATCAGGGTGTGGAGCGCCTGGATCACCGCCAGCTTTAACTCCTCTGACAGCGCGGCTGGTTTGCCCGAGCCAGAAGAGGGAGAGAGGCACGTACAGAGCTCAGAAAAAAGCTCCTGCAGGAGCTCCTGCTTCTTCACGCAGGTCGCTGCGAGGACGGAGGTCACGCACTGCACCACGCTCTGCACCAGCCGCTCCTGCTTGGGGCCCGGCACCTTGAGGGCGAAGCGCAGGGGGAAGAGGACGTACTCCTGCAGCTCCTGCAGGGCCGAGGCGCTGACGGCAGCCAGGCGGGCCTGCAGCCGCCCCACGTTCTCCACGCTCTGCACCCTGGTCAGCTGCACGCAGACGGGGCGCAGGGCCCCGAAGGCCTCCTGGGGGGTGTCGAAGACGGCCATGCTCGGGGGAGGGCGGCTGAGGGGCCGCCGGGGGCTGTGGCAGCGCTGGGCCGGGTCGCAGCGACCCGCCGGGCCCGGGCACCACCCCCCGCTCTGAGGGCCGGGGCGCCTACCTGCTGCCGTAGCGGGGCGGCCACATGCCGGAAGTGACGTGCGGAGAACGGGGACCGTCAGCGCGACAAAGAGCACACCCAGACGCAGCGGGTGAGGTGTGCCGTGATAAAAGTCCCGCCCGCGCGCAATGCGCATGCGCCTCCCCCCTGGCGCCTTGGCGGGCCGCGACCGCGCATGCGCCGTGCGCCACAT